>CM076582.1:1019879754-1020011164 GCA_034641835.2 Pinus albicaulis | reverse complement strand
CTGAAAGCATTGTCAATTTGTCTTGTAGGCGGTGTGAACAAACTTGCTGATCTTGTTGGAGTCACCCTTGGGGCGAGGGGCAAAATGTTGTCTTGGAGAGCAAGCATGGTTCTCCGAAAATAGTTAATGATGGTGTGACAGTAGCTAAGGAGGTAATTTGTAGATGTGTGCTCTGGTTTTCTTTTTTACGTTGTATTAGTTCCCCCTCTTAAATGTCTTAGATTTGGTAGGCATAATTTGAAAACTCAAAGGTGAAAGGAAACATATTTGTTACCCAGTGGTCTACTTGGCCTATGGACTAGCCACATTAGAGTAATGCATAATGCTTTTCACAACAATAAAAGGAAAGGGTTATGGCTGAGTCAAATTTTATTGTTATTGACAGTGTAATGAAATGTATCTCAATGCTATGGTTTTGGCCTTTTTATTGGTTGAATTAGAGGGCCCAGTTGAAAATATTGGGGCCAAGTTGGTAAGGCAAGCTGCGGAAAAGACAAATGATTTAGCTGGGTATGGAACCACAACATCTGTTGTTCTTTCACTGTTGGAATATTGAAAAATTCCAGAACAATGAATGGAGAATAAATCTCCCTTATTTTAACACAGAGAAAATAAAAATTTCTTTGATAGGAGACAGAGTTTCAACACTTTGAAAACAAACTTCTATTCCCTTCAATCACTAGAGAATTTGGCGGAAATTCCGACGGCCAATTCGTCGCTATTCCGACACATAGTCGTCGCAAGAGCGACAGTTCGGGGGCAGACAAACCGTGGTTTGTCATGCCGTCGCCGTTCCGACGCAAGTAAAAAGTGTCGCACTATCGACACTTCTTCCGTCGTTCGGAACAAGTGTCACTCTTCCGACGTCTCACAAACCGTCGCGCCTCCGACGTTTGTAAACTATCGCACTTCCGGTGAAATGTGGTTCGACGTTTGGAACGTCGCTCTTCTGACACTTATAAACCGTCGCAATTCCAACGTATCGTGGTCCGACGTTTTGGACGTCGCTCTTCCGACGCTTATAAACCGTCGCAGTTCCGACTAAACGTGGTCCGACGTTTTTGCGTCGCTCTTCCGACGCTTGTAAACTGTCGCAATTCCGACTAAACGTGGTCCGACGTTTTGGACGTCACTTTTCCGACATTTGGAACATCGCTCTTCCGACGTTTTCATACTGTCTCTCTTCCGACGTTTTTGGATTGTCGCAGTTCCGACGTCTACAAGGCGTCGATAGACCGACGGAGGGTTCAATTTTTAAAAAAAAAATTAAAATTTTAAAAGACGAGAAACGTTGTTTTGAAGATATTATATGAAGTAAAAGAGTCCATGAAAGTGAAATAGCAGTATGTAGAATAGTAAAGCAACAGATAGAGTACCGACTTCCATTGTTCCAAATACAAATTAAAGTACCCAAAACCCTACAACAGTGAAGTAAAACAGTCCATGAAAGTGAAGATATTATATGAAGTAAAACAGTCCATGAAAGTGAAGATATTATATGAAGTAAAAGAGTCCATGAAAGTGAAATAGCAGTATGTAGAATAGTAAAGCAACAGATAGAGTACCGACGTCCATTTTTCCAAATACAAATTAAAGTACCCAAAACCCTACAACAGTGAAGTAAAACAGTCCATGAAAGTGAAGATATTATATGAAGTAAAAAAGTCCATGAAAGTGAAGATATTATATGAAGTAAAACAGTCCATGAAAGTGAAGATATTATATGAAGTAAAACAGTCCATGAAAGTGAAATAGCAGTATGTAGAATAGTAAAGCAACAGATAGAGTACCGACGTCCATTGTTCACCCAAAACCCTACAACAATGAAGTAAAACAGTCCATGAAAGTGAAGATATTATATGAAGTAAAACAGTCCATGAAAGTGAAATAGCAGTATGTAGAATAGTAAAGCAACCGATAGAGTACCGACGTCCATTGTTCCAAATACAAATTAAAGTACCCAAAACCCTACAACAGTGAAGTAAAACAGTCCATGAAAGTGAAATAGCAGTATGTAGAATAGTAAAGCAACAGATAGAGTACCGACGTCCATTGTTCCAAATACAAATTAAAGTACCCAAAACCCTACAACAGCGAAGTAAAACAGTCCATGAAAGTGAAGATATTATATGAAGTAAAACAGTCCATGAAAGTGAAATAGCAGTATGTAGAATAGTAAAGCAACAGATAGAGTACCGACGTCCATTGTTCCAAATACAAATTAAAGTACCTAAAACCCTGCAACAGAGAAAAACGCTAATCATAATCATGTGAGGAGTGTGATATGTCCAAAATATAAAAAGACCATCAGACCATATCAATAAACCAGCAACATAGACCAGCATCGCTAGTTTTGAAGGCAGAGTGATAAACATTAATCATTTTTTTTTTCATAAGAGAAAAAACGCTGTTTTGAATATATTATATGAAGTAAAACAGTCCATGAAGTCATTACATTTTCACATCTGAAGATTGGAACCCAAATATCCATCCATAAAAGTGGAAGTCCCACCCCAGACAATGATAGAAAAATACCCCATGTCACATACAGTGACTTGATATAAAACCCAGTAACGGTCCACATGGAGATTATCGACAATCTGAGAAAGCATCCAAATATGCCCGAGGCATCTATAAGAAAGTGAAATAGCAGTATGTAGAATAGTAAAGCAACAGATAGAGTATCGACGTCCATTGTTCCAAATACAAATTAAAGTACCCAAAATCCCGCAACAGAGAAAAATGCTAATCATGTGAGGAGTGTGATATGTCCAAAATATAAAAAGACCATCAAACCATATCAATAAACCAGCAACATAGACCAGCATCGCTAGTTTTGAAGGTAGAGTGATAAACATTAATCATTTTTTTTTTCACAAGAGAAAACGATGTTTTGAATATATTGTATGAAGTAAAACAGTCCATGAAGTCATTACATTTTCACATCTTAAGATTGGAACCCAAATATCCATCTAGAAAAGTGGAAGTCCCACCCCAGACAATGATAGAAAAATACCCCATGTCACATACAACGACTTGATATAAAACCCAGTAACGGTCCACATGGAGATTATCGACAATCTGAGAAAGCATCCAAATATGCCCGAGGCATCTATAAGAAAGTGAAATAGCAGTATGTAGAATAGTAAAGCAACAGATAGAGTACCGACGTCCATTGTTCCAAATACAAATTAAAGTACCCAAACTCCTTGAACAGAGAAAAACGCTAATCATGTGAGGAGTGTGATATGTCCAAAATATAAAAAGACCATCAGACCATATCAATAAACCAGCAACATAGACCAGCATCGCTAGTTTTGAAGGCAGAATGATAAACATTAATCATTTGTTTTTCAGAAGAGAAAAAATGCTATTTTGAATATATTATATGAAGTAAAAAAGTCCATGAAGTCATTACATTTTCACATCTGAAGATTGGAACCCAAATATCCATCCAGAAAAGTGGAAGTCCCACCCCAGACAATGATAGAAAAATACCCTATGTCACATACAGGGACATGATATAAAATCCAGTAACGGTCCACATGGAGATTATCGACAATCTGAGAAAGCATTCAAATATGCCCGAGGCATCTATAAGAAAGTAAAATAGTAGTATGTAGAACAGTAAAGCAACAGATAGAGTACCGACGTCCATTGTTCCAAATACAAATTAAAGTACCCAAAATCCTTGAACAGATCAAGAAAAAAGCTAATCATGTGAGAATTCAAAGTAAAGTTAATCTATTAACATTGCAAATAAAATTACACCGAAGTCAAAAACATTGCCTGGCCATACTCATGGCAAATTTGCCATCAAAAAATCAAAAAATTAAGAAGACTGCCCTCATACGGGGAAACCAGTCTTGAACGTTTAATTTACAGAATTCAAAAATATTACTTAAAGGTCCAACACAGTAAAATAAACTAAAAGCAGCCCAATTAACTGGGCCTGCTAAGCAAGAAAAACAAATTAACCAAACTAATCCTCCGCTGGTTCCTCCACGATTCGGCACCATCCTTTGGAAGGTCCAGGATCGCTAGGTGCTACCTCCACATGCATGCCACGACTCCCCTCCTGAAGGCCCGAATGCTGGCCGGATTTTTCCGAGCTCAGACCCGCCGGACGGGTGCATTCTTCCTCCGTTTGGGCCTCCTCGCGGAAGACCATAGTGACTACAGCTGTGATTCGCGGGCGGTTGAGAGTGCAATCAAAGGAAAATTGCGCAGTGCGCGTCGTGGGAGAAGGTGAACTAGCGGTGGGGAAGCCAGGAGCAGGGGAATCCATACGGTGGCTAGATGCTACAAGCCGACCCCGCCCACTCCTAGTATTTGGATATCGACCTAAGTAATAATCACTGGACTGGCCGGAAGTCATCTCTGTTGAGGTGCTGGAGGGAGCGCACCGGGATTGACCTCTAGTGCTCCCCCTGCGGCAACGCATCCTATGACGCACGCGAGGCATGGGTGCAATCTCAGGCGCAGTGGGCACAAGAGACGAAGAAGTAGAATTCCAATTAACAGAGGAAGACAGACAGAGACAGAACCGAGAGAAATGGAAATATGCAGCAAAGTCTAGGCAGAAGTTCTGCTGGCCACTTCTCCTTATCGTCACAGTTACCAGACAGTGTAATCCAGCAACCGGCTTGTCCGAAAAACCATGGCTAAACGCCATTTTGTATGTCGACCCGTCTGCAATGCAATCAAAGGACGCCCATCATAATGAATCTCTGATCATTAATAATGAGAGCCGAAGGCCGGATCAAATTGGAGCGTGCGGAATCGCTCAGAGGAGTGGAGGTCCGATCTTGAACAATGTTAAAAATTAATTAATGTAGATTTGATGTGAAAACTTAATTGAACAATGTTAAATGTTAATGCGAATGATATGAAATCGCCATATCCATGTCCCATCACCTTAAACGCCATCGAATGCACCCGCAGCCGGGAGCAGGGCAAGTTTTTATTGAGGACACGTGGCAAAAATTGATTGGAGCGGATCTTTGTTTGGGCCGCTCGCGCAGTGAAAATCCGGACCCGTAAAATATTAGGGCGAATTTGATAAGAAATTCGCGTCACAAAATTGGCCGACGTCAGCAGGCTATTTTGGAACGTGAATTTGGTTTGAATTATGGTTTATCTCCGTTTGAAGTCCGGCGGGCTCGACTTAAGAACAATTTTGTTTGATCCCATCTTATAAAATTTGTGTTGGTTTTCTTTGATAATACACATATTAAAATCCTGCTTAATAAAGAGACAAAATTGTTGTGCTTTTGGAACCTGACCCAAGGATTGGACATGAGTTAACAAACAAAAGGATAGCGGAACCAGACTTGCACCCGTGGTCAAGCCCTCTACCAAAACCACGAGCAGAATCACAAAAGCGGGTTGCCCATATCGCACGGCTTTTGCCGAGTAGGCGGTATTTCCTATTCACGAGCGATTCCATAAAGAATGCGACACGTGGCGAAGTGACCCTCGGAAAACCACCGTTTAACCCGCGCCATCGCACGTTAAAGCCCGACATTGGAAGCCGAGCGAAATTGCCAAGAGTCGTTGATTTGGAGAAGGGCCATCAGACGGTGGTCGCACGTTGAACTTGCCCGGAGGTTAACTAAGGTGTGCGGAGGATAGCCAGGTACGATACGAGTGTTTGATTGGTTATTGATATATATAGGTGGGGCCGTAGTATAATGAAATTTTTTAATTAAACGATTGGCGGATAATTAGCATAAGTCTGGAGCGTGATTGTTGTAAGGCTGGGTGGTGAAATATAGAGCCGAAAGTTCATTACAAGTTATTTATTTAAAAAGAAACGTGGAGTATAAATACAAAGTGTTGAAAGTTAAACATTGGTTATAAGGATTGGAGACAATATAAAGTCGGGAATATAAATTAAAGTCCAACCATTGTGGATAGTATTTATTTATCAAATTCTACGAATTTGATAAATAAACCCGAAGAAAGAAGAAGTCAATTAAGACTCAAGCTGGAGGAAAAGAACGGGGTACACCAAGGGAAAATGCTGACAGAGCGATTGTAGACACACCAGCTCTCCTTGGGGGTCCAATTTCAGTTTTGTTGCGTCACACGATGATCTCTCTTCTCCGGCATTTACTTGTATTGAAGATCACTATTCTAGGAATAAGGAGTTATTTTCTCCAAAAATAACCCTAGCCAAACATTGACAATGCATCAAGGATATCTTTCTATGCTTCATAAGCACATTTGTTCTACTTCTAAATCATGTCTTGGAAGTGTTTGTTGTGCTGGAAATTATTCACCAGTTGGTTTCATACCAAAGTCTTTTTCACATTTTCAACATCCAATACATGAAAAAGATAATGGTTTAAAACAACCTAAATATTTGAAATTTTGCAAGAATTGTCTGGCACACTTTGAATATAAATTTTGAATTCAAGTGCATGATGCTGTATAGGATCAAGTGTCATTTTGAATACCAAATGTTTCAAAAAAAACTTCTCAACATGCTACCCTGCAGTAAGGATTAAATGACAATATTGCATCAACTATTTCCATAATAAAAGTGCACCTCGGCCATAAGACTAAACAACTACAAATTTTGTAGATCTAACAAGACCACACAATCAAATTTATTCCACAAGGCCAATACTGTATGAAAAATGAAAAGGAGTTTGCAACCAAAAATACCTTAGGCAACTAATTCAATTAGATACACCAAACCATCAGCAAAAAGGAAAACCAACCTACTCAAAAGGCAATCGTTTACCTCCTTTGACAAAATTTTGAGTTCCGAAACAAGGGCCTTTATTGTCTTGTCAATGCCCCTAGTAATTTGAATGGGGTTTGCACCTGCTGCAACAACCTAAACAAAAAGGTTTCATTTCAAATTATTTTCCACAAATTTAAGATACAACCATTGTCAGTTTTGTATTTCCTAATAAGCTCATAAATTTTGACAAAAGAACCAAAAATTTTTAATACCTGATAGCAATTTTTTCACTCAAAAACTATCTTAGACTCAATAAACCCAACCCAAAACTAAAAAACCAAACACCATAAGACCCTACAAAAATGAATAGATGATCTTAATCCAGTACCATCGACAAAAAAGTTACCTTTACACCCTCACTTATTAAACCCTGTGCTGTTGAATTTTAACTTCAACTGCTGCAGCAGAAGGACGGATGCAGCAGCAACATTTTTTTTTGGAGGTTGCTTGCATGCCATCTAGAAATTTAATTCAGCATTTAAAATTCCTGCAAGTTTTTTTTGTAGACGGCTGCAGCCATATTTCTGTACAGGATTGTATTTAAACACAACAACCAGCATTAACGCAATTCACCAACCAGAAATTAAACAAACAGAAATTTACCCCCCAGTTTTGTAAATTCAAAAGGAGTACACGTGGAGCATTAATATTGGATCGCATGAAATTGAAGGGAATCTGAAAACCTGAAAATCGGACCCGAATTTTTTATAAGGCACATTGGATTGAGAATTCGCGTTACAAATTAGGCAGACGTCAGCATCCCATTTTGGAACGCGAATTTGGTTTGAAATTCAATCTATTCAGACTTTTGAAGTCCGACGTAAAGGGTTCTTTAATGTTTTGATAGTTTAATATATACATATGTTTTAAACATATGTTATATATATATCATATGCGAAATGAAAGGTGGGCCATAGAATTTAGTTTTAATTTTTTTTTTTTTAAAAGAGGGTTTATTATAATATGTTTTATATGTTCCGGCATATAAAAATAAAAAGGTCGAAAAAGCTTGGTAGTTTTTTTTATAGACAGTACGTAAATTTTTTATTACATAGCAGTGTGTAAAAAGTGAAAAACTGAGTGTAACTTTTTATGTGTGTATGCACAGCAGTGCGAAAGGGAAAAACACAGCAGAGTGTCTTAGAGACAGAGTATGTTTGTTTTGAACAGACAGTGAGTTGGTTTTATGCACTGCATTTTGTAGCAGTAATAATTTTGTAATCCCTCTCAGTGAGGAAGTAGTGTAATAGTTTTTTTTTGAGTTATTGAAGGGAATAGAAGTTTGTTTTCAAAGTATTGAAACTCTGTCTCCTGTCAAAGAAATTTTTATTTTCTTTGTGTTAGAGGAAGGGAGATTTATTACAAACCATGAGTATTATGTGACGATATTCAAGCAGGCACTGAATCGGATTTCTGAAGCCATGTTAGAGAAACCCTAAAATCTCACTGAAAATAGGTGAAATGTGGCACCACTCAGAGATTGACATGTGCCAATTGGTACAAGTGGTAGAAAATTGGCATGCTCAAACAACGAGGTGATGTAGGAATGACATGAGGGAGAAAATATCAGAAAAGCCCCAAATATGGAGAACTAAAGCTCATCACCAACCCGAGATTGACAAATTTACATGATGTAACCTATGAAATCGTAAATGGAGAAATCATAGTAACAATAAAGTAACCTATGTAAAAATAAAGTCGGATTCATCCCGGGAGTGGTAATGGGAGAAATCATAGTGAACAATAGGAAACATGCAGAGTTGCTTACAATCAAATAGATGAAAAAACACATACAAAAAACCTAGATAATAATCATGAACAAGCTTAATATTGAATTATGAATTGTAAAGGAACTTACAAAATGTGACATTACGAACTTGGTCAAGCGCACAAGCAAAAATATCCTGGACATGACCCTAGTTGACAAGTTGTATTGCTCATGATGCAAGAGGATTTGTACCTGCACTGCTAAGTCAATCAAAATCCATCATTATCTATACAATAAATACAAGTAATTGATGTAGTATTTTTTACTCTAAGATGCATTCTTATGATAATGTTAGAACATATGTTGAAAATGTCAAAACATACCCGAATAAGCTCCTCTTTGTTTCAAGAACAATTTATTGGAGTCGCATGAACTTGGAACAAGCCTCCCACGATCTGAAAGAGTAGCAACTAAGTCAACATTGACTTTTTTGTTGCTACGCTGGATCAAGGGAGGTTTGCTCCAAGATTAAATCGCTCCAATAAATTATTCTCTACTAAACAGGGCCAACCACGTGAAGGTGGAAGCTCTTATGGCCCCTCCCCCCCCCCCCCTCACATCACTCTCAATTCCCCAATACCCAATCTATATTTCATTTTTTACTTTCATGAGCATAAAAAAAAATATTCAATAACTAATAAAAAAACAATTCAACAAAAAGTACGCAATGAAACATTGCAATTAATGCTTGACATAAAAATAGTATGATAAATGAGTTTTTTATATAACGCAAAAAAATGTTCCAAGTATGGTAATGTTTGTCTTATAATAATACAATATTTTACATTGTCAAATTTTCTTTTTCTTCTTCCTATTTTTAAAGCTCCTAATTACATCATCAATATCATCGTGCTCTGCTCCTGTTTCATGCCTTTCGACCCGCACTGCTGACCTAGTTGCGTATTCACGATGTCTGGGCTCATCCAGTGACGGGGCATCGCCTACAAAAACAGATAATATTAAATTTTAACTGTCAGTTTTTAAATATCATTGAACTAGTTTGGTAATATTAATAAAAAAAATTGCAATGAGATTATTTACCTGGTGCACCAGTTGTCGCCGCTGACCTAGTTGCATTGTCACGATGTCTGGTCTCATCCAGTGATGGGGCATCGCCTCCAAAAATAGATAATATTAAATTTTAATTATCAGTTTTTAAATATCATTGAACTAGTTCGGTAATATTAATAAAAAAAATTGCAATGAGATTATTTACCTCGTGCACCAGTTGTCGCCGTTGGGACTGTTGCCCTGTCTTCCTCTCTGGTGGTAAGATCCTCAAGGGAAACATTCTCTGTCATTTAAAAAAAAAACGTTATAAGGAAAACCATCAAGGTATAATTAGAAAAAATTATAAGTGGAAATTAATTACCGTCACGGCCCTCACTGATAGCAGCATTGTCGGCCTGGTCCCCACTACAATGATCAGGTTGCACGAGAGGATCATCTACATCCGGCTCTAAAACTGGGTTATTTACCTCGTCGGTAGTGTTGCTCCCCTGATTTAAACAAAGTTGTTAGACATTAAATTTATGGACGAAAACAAAAATATTGAAAGGTTAATGTTTTACCTTATCAGGCATTGTAGATCTTGGGACCTACCCCAAGCTTCTGCGACGTTCAACTACAGCTTGATAGCCAAAACAGAAAGTGATATTTTTATCTTCCTCTGTAGTTATTGTTCCGAAGTCATCACCCTACATTATATATGATTGTGTATTTTTAATCATATCTGATAGGATTACAAAAATGTTGGAAGGCGATACAATTAATTATAATATGTTTAGCTACTTAATTACAATTCTTGCAGCTAATTTCAAGTAGCCACCCTGGCCGAGCTTGTGATGGCCCTTTTTCTCAATCCTAGCTTTGGTTGCCTTTGAGGTGTCATGAAACCTAGCATCAAAAGATTGAAGTCAGATATGACGTAGCACACTTTTATTTTAGACATAAAGAAAATTAAAGCTATTGAATTAAAGTTGTAATTTACCTTGCGGGTCCAGTTGGCATTTTTCCTTCTTTCTTTGCTCTTTTCTCTTTTCCGTCATGGATGAGTGCTCTCCACTCACTCTCTGAAACTGCGAGAGGACGCTCATATCTAGGGTTAAATTGCAATTGCGTCCTATAGGTGTCCCTGGTATATTTCAAATATTTGCCGGCTACCTGAGCCACCGCTTTTCCGTCAAATGTGCCGACCCCAAAAAGGGCTTCTAGATAATCTAAAAGTTCTTTTTTCAGGTTGGAATTCTGGGAATTCCACCCTGTACGTATGGTTGGGCCAAAAATTACCAACGCATGGCTCTCCATAATCCTGTAGAACTCATTGTTTCCTACACAGAATAAAACCAAAAAAAAAGAAGATATTATCATTAATTTAAAAATAAAAATCATGATAAATATGTTTTAGATAAAGTACATGAAATAGTTAAAATATTAAAATTTACCTGGGAGTTGTACATGTTTTATAGGGACACCCTCATCGTTCACCAACAACGTGCCATTAATGGTCCCTGTGGAGCTGACACGTGTAGCTCCAGGAAACGCAATAATGTAGCTGGCCATATCAGCCTCATCATTGCCAACACGTTCAGCAGTTGGCTGGGTTTCAGCTTGGGCAGGGTGTGTTTCTTGGCTAGCACCTAAAGGAGTAGAAGGTGTACGAGAGGGTTGTTGGGCAATCTCTTGCCCTTGTGTCCCACTACCACCAACACCGGGTTCAACAAATGCCAGAAAACACTACATACAAAAGAACTTTTTGTTAGTTTAGTCAATGTAAAAATTAAAAATCAAACTATCACAATTCATCTCATGCAGAACAAAAAAAATATCCTTTTGAATTTTTATTATTACCTGATATCTATTTAGTTGCCTCATAAGATGTTGTATCCTCTCTTCTGTTTCAGGTGTTTGAGGCGCGTCTATCAAAGCATTAAATTCCGACCTTGCATCTCGTGCCTTTTTTTGCAACAACAACACCGGAGATAGGGATGAAGAAATCTCTTCCTCAAAGAGGGAATCATCAGGCGTACCATGGCTAGGTGTCTGCATATTTGAACAAAATTAATATTATTTCAATTATGTAAATAACTAAAATACCTGAAGATAGAGCAATGCTGGCACTTTACATGTTCTTCCGCTGGCCTCTTTCCGCGATCATCTTGTCTCTGGGTTGTTCCTGCACTGCTCTCATCAGTCTGCCACATTGCAATAAAATTATAAATGTAAAAACTTGAAAACAATATCTAACTTAAAAACACAAAATGAAAACTGAAATAATTTCTAATAAGACACCGGAAGACAGAGTTAGAGTTTCAAATATGCCTTGCATTGAATTCATTCCTGGAAACATGTCATTGCACATTAAGGCACCCAAACATTCACTCCACGAATGATATATTTAAGTAGGCTTCTCCTATTCTGGGAAAACACCATACCTATAATGCATTCACTTACATGTATAAAGGGAAAGGAAAACATGTTTTCATACAACGGTGACAAAGGCATCTTGGGGAAAGGTATCTTCACTTTTTATTTATGTTGTTCACCCACACCACTCTCGTGTTTTCACTAATCCTGTTTTGTCATTTTTGATTCAAATTAAGTTAAGGCCTTAAGTATTTTTTGACCTTTCGGTGTAGTTTTTATAAGTGGCATGTATGGATTTTCCATTAATTCTGCACTTTTTTTCTTCATGCGCATGTTTCCCTGGAAATCAAATGCATGATTTAGTCCCATACATTTAACAAGTTGTTGGATCAACTCCATAGGAAATATCATGTTTCCTATTCAATCAAAATTTATCTCAGTTAGGGTAGGTAGGAAGGTTTTCCCTTTGTATTAATAGGGCACTTCTAGCTTGCATTTTTATTATATCTTCAAATTTAGTGTCGTTTCAATTAGGGCATGATTTTTTGCAACTTTCAAGGTGAGAATGAACAAAGACAAATTTTTGTGATGGATGACTGTATATGACTCCATGGCCAGAGGAAAAGGCACTAATCTACTTCTTCAAATATCTATAGTTCTCATTCACCTCATACGAAGATGGTCCCCGATTTTGAGCCAAATGTTGCAGCAAAAAGTTCCCCCCCTCCATAATTTGATATTCAATGGAAATTTCTTAAATTGATGATGGGGCAAGATTATGGAACATTGGCACATACATATGTAATGGAATTCCAAGATCATGATATATGTTTGCATATGTTTATGGCAATGTTCCACCAAGTCCCCCGGAGGTGGGAGCGAGGGGACGAGGGAGCGCGGGAGCGGCCTATGCAAAAGCTCCCTACCAATTTTCAGGAAACGTGGGGGGACGTCGGGGTCATAAAATTATAAAATTTAATATTTAAAATGTAACTATATTTTTGCAAGGAATGTATATACAGTCATCATACACTTGCATCATGAAAGATAAATCATAAATGATAAAAATACAAATCGATGAATGATGAATCATATAATTGAAACAAATTTAAAAGTTAAAAGTTAAAACATACATCATACAATCATGCATGTAAGTTTGTAAGTTTGTAACTATATAATCATTAATGTAACTACTAACAATGTACAATGAAAATAAAGTTTAAGATATCATATGACATATTATATCAAGATTCAAAATAGAGTTTAAACCGAAGTTTACAACTCAAGTATGAAACATAAAACTTAAACGCAAATAAGTTATGTCTGAAACATAAAACATAAAACATAACATATGAATATCAAATGATATCATCATACCGATAAACAAGCATAAATGCTCAAGTTAATGCCCCACTAGTCTCTGCATCCAACTTCTGCACGAATATATCAAGATCAACCATGTCACCATCTGAATCAGAATCACTTGGATTCTCAAATATGCTAAGTGGCACATCAACTTTTAACACGAAACCATAAACTAAAAGGGGTGGTGAGGGGATGTGAGGGGGCGTGAGGGAAACATCCCCTAGAAGTCCCCAAGACCCCAGAGCGCGAGGGGGCGAGGAATCTAGACCCCTAGGTGGGGGGGCGAGACCCCGTGTAACACTGGTTTATGGAGGTGGTGGAGCAAAAAAGAGCTCAAATAGAGCTGAAATTTTTCACATAAAAAGGACCGTGGGCTTGACTAATGGTTCCATTTAAAAAATGATATCTAGACAGAGAATAAGTGTAGCATGCAAACATGCATTGAAAATCCATCTGAGTTTGCATTGCATTACTTATGATGGATTCAAATTTGGGTTTCAAAATGCCAGGTTATGGCATGATTTTGTCAAGAAACCCTTAGTTGGATTCTCATGTTGGTTTAATTTATATTTTAAGTTTGTTTTTCAGTCTTTGGGTGATAGTAACTCATGAACTAGGTTACCAATGTGTAACAATCATATTTCAAGAATAAAGTTGTGATTTTTTTTATATTATTATTATTATCTATTAGCTACGAGTATTGACACCTAATGCCTGGAATTTTGACATCTTGATAGCATGGATAATTTCGAAAATGTTTCTAGTAATGTTAACATAATAACTATCATTACGTGTCTTCACTTTTTCACCATAATAGACTTGTGATATGGACTCATCACACAACTTCATATGCTATGTCCCAACAAGTTCAAACTGGTTGAACCTACCTCATAGTGTGGTTATTAAGGACAAGTTGCTTGATATATAACTCGATAGCATAGACCACGTTGCAGTTCAAAAAAGAATCCTCAAGTGTCAAAAAAACTTCACAATATGTTCTACTATAAAGCCTTTTGGGATACCTGAAATAATATATGTATCATTGATGACATTTAAAGTATGACAAGATCCAGAGGGAAAGGAAATCAATGGAAGAGTGATCCACCAATGAGAACCTAGAATTTAGCATCAGATGAGTTAGAGTCTAGGAAATTGAAACCTTATAATTTTAATTAGTGATGAAGGACATCACATAGGTAATTATATTTTCATGTAGAATAATCTGTTAATTCAAATTTAAACTACATAATATGAAAGGCATACCATAAATTTTTCCACGTAAGTCCAAACAACCTATAAAAAGGGAAAACCTTCTTTTCCATGGGAAATAATTTACCTTTCCTTTTTCAAGATAATCTAAATCACAAAAAATATGAACTATACTGCACACATTCTTGGATAATGTGAAAGTGGAAAGGAATACCCTACACAAGTGATGCACACATGTACATTTGAACACTAATAGATTTTTGTAGTTGAAATGCAATGCTTGTTTTCATTTAAATGTAGGGTTTTTAAAGCAGGGAGAAATAATGGCTGCCAAATTAATAAGCGTTTCTTTGGGAAAAATTTAAATCTTGTATTGGGTGATGAAGATAATAGAGGGTATTGAATCTTGATTCTTGACATCTAGAGAGAACCCTACAGCCTAACACAATCCAATAGAATTGACCAAAAAAACCCAAATAGAGTCAACCCTACTATAGGAGGAAGGGCTTGCAGTAAGAACTTACCATTTTGCAAGAGCTGAGGGCGAATGTTGTTCTGCAAGAGCTGAGGGCGAACGCTGAGGGCGAATGTTGTTCTGCAAGAGCTGAGGGCGAACACTGAGGGCGAATGCTGAGGGCAAAGGCTGTTCTGCAAGAGCTGAGGGCGAATGCAGGGCGAATGCTGTTCTGAAAGAGCTGAGGGCGAATCCAGGGCGAATGTTGTTCTGCAAGAGCTCAGGGCGAATGCTGAGGGCGAATGCTGTTCTGCAAGAGCTCAGGGCGAATGCTGAAGGCGAATGCTGTTCTGCAAGAGCTGAGGGCGAATGCTGAGGGCGAATGGTGTTCTGCAAGAGCGGAGGGCGAATGCGCGCGTGATATCATACGTTAATGTAGCACACATGTACATTTGAACACTAATAGATTTTTGTAGTTGAAATGCAATGCTTGTTTTCATTTAAATGTAGGGTTTTTAAAGCAGGGAGAAATAATGGCTGCCATATTAATAAGCGTTTCTTTGGGAAAAATTTAAATCTTGTATTGGGTGATGAAGATAATAGAGGGTATTGAATCTTGATTCTTGACATCTAGAGAGAACCCTACAGCCTAACACAATCCAATGGAATTGACCAAAAAACCCAAATAGAGTCAACCCTACTATAGGAGGAAGGGCCTGCAGTAAGAACTTACCATTTTGCAAGAGCTGAGGGCGAATGCTGTTCTGCAAGAGCTGAGGGCGAACGCTGAGGGCGAATGCTGAGGGAAAATGCTGTTCTGCAAGAGCTGAGCACGAATGCTGAGGGCAAACAAGAGCTCAGGGCGAATGCTGAGGGCGAATGCTGTTCTGCAAGAGCTCAGGGCGAATGCTGTTCTGCAAGAGCTCAGGGCGAATGCTGAGGGCGAATGCTATTCTGCAAGAGCTGAGGGCGAATGCTATTCTGCAAGAGCGGAGGTTGAATGTGCGCGTGATATTAGATGTTAATGTAGCACACATGTACATTTGAACACTAATAGATTTTGTAGTTGAAATGCAATGCTTGTTTTCATTTAAATGTAGGGTTTTTAAAGCAGGGAGAAATAATGGCTGCCAAATTAATAAGCGTTTCTTTGGGAAAAATTTAAATCTTGTATTGGGTGATGAAGATAATAGAGGGTATTGAATCTTGACTCTTGACATCTACAGAGAACCCTACAGCCTAACAAAATCCAATGGAATTGACCAAAAAAAACCCAAATAGAGTCAACCCTACTATAGGAGGAAGGGCCTGCAGTAAGAACTTACCATTTTGCAAGAGCTGAGGGCGAATGCTGTTCTGCAAGAGCTGAGGGCGAACGCTGAGGGCAAATGCTGAGGGAAAATGCTGTTCTGCAAGAGCTGAGCGCAAATGCTGAGGGCAAATGCTGTTCTGCAAGAACAGAGAGCGAATGCGCGCGTGATATCAAACGTAGCTATTGCGACAAATACAAAACATTTTTATGTAGCGCGCATATAAGTTTCGAATTTTTATGTAGGGCCCATATAAGTTTGGTATTTTTATGTAGCGCGAAAATAACTGTCGCTATACCGACGGCGGAAAAGGCGTCGCTATTAGGACGGTGCCTCCAAACGTCGCAATGGCGACACCTAGACATTGTGTCGTAGTTGCGACGTTTAGAGTCATCTCAATAGCGACGCTTTGGGCCATGGTGTCGCAATTGCGACGTCTTCCTTTAAACGTCGCAATTGCGACACTTGTTTAAGTGTCGGTATTGCGACACTTTTCTATAGATGTCGGTATAGCGACGGTTTCGGGCGGGATGGAAAAAATTTGGGAAAATTTCCGACATTTGGTCAAAAGCGTCGGAAACAGGTGTCGGAATTTCCGCCAAATGTAGTAGTGCATGCAAGGCTGCAAGCCTATCGACACTCCTCTTCCAGGCAAGAATGTCCTTTTGGAAGGTAGGCAAGCATGTCCTGAGGTATCTCAGGGGCACACTTGAGTATGCCTTATGGTACAGATAGACGAATGAGGTGAAGTTGTATGGCTTCACGGATGCAGATTGGGCAGGCAACCCAACAGACAGAAAGAGCACATCAGGAGGGATTTTCAGTATCGTATCTACGACAATTTCTTGGTACATTAGGAAACAAAAATATGTGGCACTCAGTTCAGCGGAAGTAGAATACATGGCAGCAAGTCAAGCTGCATTTGAGGCTATCTGGATGAGGAAGATCTTGGTTGGTTTGTTCGGTTCACATTTAGATCCTACAGTGATACATTGTGATAATTATAGTTGCATTAAACTCTCAATTAATCTTGTGTTTCATGATAGATCTAAACATATTGATATCCGGTATCATCATATCAGAGATTGTGTGCAGCAAAAGATCATGTTGCTTCAGTACATTCCTACGGAAGATCAGGATGCAGATATTCTGACGAAGGCGCTCACTAGGAGAAAATTCGAATACCATAGAGGTAGGATCGGGGTGAAGGATAATCCCTATCTTGTTGAGAGGGAGTGTTGAGATTCAACAAGATGATGAGCTTCGTGAAAAGAGTCACCTTCACTAAGTGGGCCCGCAGACTATTTTTGGCACAAGTCTATTTTTAGATTATGTCTATTTTTAGACATGGTGATCATAAGTCAGAAGTTGCAGGATGCTATTTGTGGATGGTTGGTCAAGTTGGAAAAATATATGAAATTATATTTTTAGAATATTGGGAGAAGTCTATTTATATATCGTCGATCTAAAAATAGAGGTGTCGATTATTATTAGCTCTTAATAATAATATGACAATAAATAGCAACTTATTCTATTGGAGCACTTAATTTCAGTGCATAGATTTGGAAAATTAGTGGGCTGAAGGAATTACGCAATTCATAGGGTTTATTGGTGGTTCATGCATGGAGGACTCAGTTAGAACTGAAATGGAAAAGTTATGACAGAGTTGGAAGAGTAGTTCATGGAGTTGGTATTCAGTTTAACTCAATTATTGGAGTTAAACTCAGTTGAGCTAGTTATATCTAGTCTAACTGAATGATACACTAGTGAGAGTGGAGTGAATTAATTAGTTAATTAATTCACAAATAATAAATCATTAATCAACTGAACAATATAGCAGTTAACTACAGTGCATGTCAGTTCCAGTGGAGACCCAATGGAGAGATAGGTGAAAGGGCAAGATGGACTATCTGTTGTGACTATAGTGATGCATTGATTGCATCACACACACATTGGAGTTGACAATGAGGATTGCGCAGTCAAGGCAAGGGTAATTCAAATTCATTCAGAGCTATTCTTCAGCAGGGATTGCAGAGTGGAGGCAGGCTAGCAGGTGGCAAGAAATCGGTGCATGGATTTTCAGTTTTCTTCTGATTAGTGTGTGGCGATTGATTGTACTAAGAGCTTGATGTACTAAGCTTTGTATGAGATTTTTATATGATCTCCATGATATATACTATATGATAGTTGGGGTTTTCAGCTTCAGGCTTTCCCGTTAAACAACTGTGTTATGTGTGATTATTTTTATTGCTTCATGTGTTTGCAACTGAATGTTTAATTTCTGCAAAATATTAATAGTGGAAGGACTTTGATTAGCAAGAAGATAACATTATGTTAGATCAGGAGAGTCTTAGATATATATGCATGTATATTGTATATAATTTCTACAGTAAAGGCAATGCTTTCCATTTTTTTAAAACAGAACCACTTCTTCCACAAATAAATAGTAGTAGATTAGATGATGTTGCACCAGTACAAGAGAATATTGCAGCAAATATTAGTATTGGAAATGATGTTGTACAAGGTGAAGAAAATGAAGCGAATGATGAAGGTAATTTTAATGATCCCATGGAGGTAGATCATGATGACAGTAATGAGACAGTTCACATTAATGATGGGACAAATCAAATGCTCCAAGACTTGTATGGTGAGTCAGATGATGATGGTGGAGATAGTGACGGTATTTATGATGTACCTCTGATTAAAAGGTCAAGTGAACAACTTTTTGAACACTCAAATGCAACTCTTCTCTCTGCTACATTGTTGCTGGTGAACTTAAAGGTTATGAATAATTTGTCGAATAGATGTATGACACAACTCCTAAGGTATGAAATATGTATATATGATCACATATATGTAAATGTTGATTATTTTCCCTTTTTTTAGTTGTAATAAATGTGTAAAATAATAATTCAATACTTATATATATATATGATTAATAATCTTTACATTAACTAGTTTTTGTTTATGCTGTAGATTGTTGGGTGAATATTTGTTACCATCGCCAAATACTTTACCTTGAACATATCGAGATCTACGTGCTATTATGAAACACTTTGGAATGGAATATAACACTATAGATGCATTTCCTAAAGATCATATTATATATTACGGAGAACATGCGTTGAAAACAGAATGTTCGAAATGTGGTACTAGTAGATATCGAACAGATCAACTAACCAAAAAGGTGCCTCAAAAGGTTCTTCGTCATATTCCCATAATTCCACGTTTGCAGCGAATGTTCAGGTGTAACAGCATAGCATAGTTTATGGATTACCATTCAAAGAATAGAAGTGGAGATGGTGTTCTTCGAATGCCTGCAGATGGTTCTGCATTTAGAGAAATCGAGGAAAAATATGTAGATTTTAAAAATGAACCTCGTAATGTCAGGCTTTCATTGGCAGCTGATGGTGTTAATCCATTCGGAGAGCTTAGATCTACTTACTCAGTGTGGCATATTTTCGTTATCAACAATAACATTCCTCCTTGGATGTCAATAAAGAGGGAGCACATAATGTTGACTATGATTATTCCAGGTATTTGATACATTATTTTTTCGAATGTAACATTTTCATTTCTCTCATTGTTTGCATAATATCTTTTATTTCTTTACTTACTTATATATACATATATCATGGTAGTAATTATGTACCGTAATTTTGAACAATTAGGTAAGTACCAGGTCAAATATATGAATGTATATATTGAGCCCCTTATCGATGAGCTAATAAAGTTATGGCATGGCATCACTATGTTTGACGTCACTAACCCAATCAAGCAGAAGAGATTTCAATGTCGTGGAATGCTTGTATGGAAAATTCATGATGCCCCAGGACTAACACATGTTTCTGGTATGTAATATTTCGTTGCACTTTAATATAATACATAATTATCTAAATTAGATATACCATATTGCATGTTTTAAAAATGATCTCATAGTATAATTTTTATTGATCCATCTATTGCAGGTCTTCAAACAAAGGGTAGATTTGCATGTCTAGTTTGTGGCCCTAAGATGAAGTATCGTCATTCGCCAGACTTAAGAAAGATGGTGTTTGATGATTTTAGGCACTTCCTCTCTAGGAACCATAAGTATCGTACTACTGAAAAACATCTTTTCAATGATAAAGAAGAAACTAGATTAAAACCACGAAGAATGACACCTCGGTTGTGGAAGTTGGAATATAACAGAATTAATAATCGTCAAGAAGCTGGTACGTAATTTGTCTATATATATATATATATATATATATTAATTGTTTATGTAATGTTTGGAATTTTTGTTTTAACTAATGAATTTATTTTATTGTATTTTATAATTATTGTTCTAATTTATTTTATTCTTTGATTTCAAGGTTGTTGTTGTGGTGAAGGTACTAATATTGTACTTCCACCTGGAATGAAATGTTATCCTTCTCAATTCGCGAGGTTTCCCTACTATGAGGACCTAAAAATAGCTCATTTTTTTATACAATGCATGTCGGGAAGAATGTGACAGAAACGTTATGGCGAATCATAGATGGTGCACATGATAGAGATAAAATTGACAAAATTTGTGCTGACATTGAGAAATCAAATCATGCAATGAAAAGTGTGATCGACAGATCAAATAACAATGGAGGTCGAAACTATAATAATATTCCATGGTTATTAACAGAAAAAAAAAAAAGCAATGATGTAAAAGAGGTCATTAGAAGAATTAAATTTCAAACAAGTTTTGCTTCAAACATAAATAATATCTTAACAAAGAAAGGTGACTTCAGTGGGGTGAAAACACATGATTGGCATACCTTTGTTAAGGTAATTTTTTTGGTATACGTTTTTGTATGTTATTGCTTGAATACATATTTTAAATTTTCCTTTTTTCTGTTTAATTTGGAAACCAATAATGATTCATTTTTTATTGTTATAGTATGTTCTACCTGTATCTCTCCCAAACAACTTCGACAACAATGTCAAAAAAGTTATATATGGTCTTAGTAAATACATGAGGTAATTAGTTTTGATTTATACACAAAATCTAATTGCTACAATTTCTTTTCGTACTTGATGAAATGATGTATTAATTTACTTGTAATGAAATATATATTATGTTTCATTGAAATAACCTTGCGTAATGATTTGCAGATGGTTGTCATTGAAAGAAATCCATCAATATGAAATAAAGTATTGGAAGAGAGAAATTCCTCGGCTAATGTGTGAAATGCAAAAGTATCTACCTCCAACATTTTTCAATGCACAAGAACACTACTTGATACACCAAGTTGAGGAGATTGAAATGTGTGGACCAGTACACACAAGGTCAATGTGGATGGTGTAGAGGCACCTGAAATCCTTGAAGGCTTTGGTTAGACAAAGAGCATGACCTGAGGGTTCTATGGTGGAGGGATATGTGGCATATGAATCCATGATGTATATTAGTCATTATCTTCCTATATTAGCTGTGCCAACTATCGATGCTGTGGATTGCATTTGGGATGTGAACTCCATCAAAAAATTTGAAGTGGAGACCCATTGGGAAAAGGTAGAATGAAGAAAGTGAGAGGTAAAAGATTTATTATATATAATACATATAATGTTTCATTTTTTTACATCATGTATATGATCATATTCATTTAATTCTTATTCTTTCATTGTTTATTAATTAATATAATTTACCATGGTTATAAGTTATATTTAATATTGGTGAATTATTGTTTTTTTATTCAGATGCTCAATATTATGAGGCACTACTTTTATACATTGCAAACAATCTCGAGTGGATGAGTGAATGGATTGAAAGATGTAAAGAACATAATGACGATAGGTTATTATGGCAACTACTGTCTAAATTGGTTAGAGAAGCTTATCGCAGTGGAGATGGAAATGTTATGGACAAGGAAATTGATTTAGCATATGGTTTGAAAGATAGAAAGGTAAGCAATTAATTCACCTATTTTATTCATTATTTATTTTATATTATATTTATAATGTGACAACAAGTTTGATTTTTCAGATAATTTTCAAGTTGTGTAAATTATATGATTAATTATTAATTGAGAATTAATGCATCTTTTTCATGTTTGGCATATTGCAGTTGAAACACCACAAGGCTATGTGGTGCAATGGTCATAAATTTCACATTACACAGTTGGATGATAACAGGAAAAATTCTGATAGTGGGATAATTGTAGTATTTCAGGTCACTAATGTTTCCTCTAGGAGTGACAGACATCCTCGAGAATATGAAAATAGATATTATGAGTTTTTAGATGATATAGTTGAGTGTGACTTTAATTCCTTCAAATTACTTTTGTTCGACGTCAAATGGTATAGGCTACGAATGAATGTACGTGATGATGACAGAACTATTATTCAACGTGAAAATGGATTTCCAATGGTTAAAACATCGCAGTTTGAAGCAGGAAAATATCGCTATGTTTTTCCAAGCCAATGTGAACAAGTCTTTTACTCAAAGGTTCTAGGTGAGAACGAACGGTCATTTGCTATTAAATATGATCCAAGAGGAAGGCCAGTAGAGTATACTGTAGAGGAAGAAGATGATATTGATCAAGAAGAAGATGATGCAGTGGCATATGAGCAGGAAGATGCATTGACAGACGAAGAAGATGTAGAAGATGAACCAGGCATAGGAGACAAGGCAACAATTATTGATGATGACGTCGATGAGGATATTATTGAAAATTACATAATTGATGATGATGATGATGACATGGTCGATCATTTCAACATCGTTTCTGAATCAGATGTTGGTATAGATGTCGACGAGTTGGATGAAGATAAAGAAGATACAGAAGAAGAATATTGATACAGATGTTCTGTTCGAGTATGAGTTGGTATGTTATAACTTTATATTTTAATATGTAGGAATTATTGTCTTTAAATAATTTACTAATTATGTGGGTTTATTGCATGTTGTTTATTATTTCAAACCAATAAATAATGGGCATACTAGTGTACATGCTATACTAAAATTATGTATTTATACAAACACATGAAAATTTTGTTTACGACCTTAATTAATCTTTGGTTTGTTCGTATTCTATTTCATAGATTGGGTATTGGGAAAATTAATGAGATTTACGTGAGGGATATTATTGATGATTATGTCGATGAGGATGTTATTAATGATGTGAATTCTTTGTAATGTTGCTTTTTTGTTTTATTAATTTTTATGTGATTTTCATAATAATATATTTGTTATTTGTTTAATAGTTTGATTTAATTTATCATTATTATGTTATCTATTACTATGTTAGCGTAGGTCATTAAATAAAAATAATAATATGTTTGTTATATTTCTAATTGTTATTAATTTCTTCTTTAACTTATAAATATATTTAATCTATATATATATATATATATATATAATTTTATCTTTGATTTAATGAATGAAGAAATTAGAAGTTTTATTATAACTTTTTCAAAATATAATGTGTTGTGTATTGACGAATATTTACCATTTTTTCATTACAATATTTGTATTGTGATTACCCCACAATTTTTATCCCAATGTGGGCCCTCCATACATGCTTTGACATGGTGACAAAGCACACTTTCAAGAGTTGTGATTCAAGAATGTCACTCGCGTAGTACGTAATGAACGGCACGTCACGTTGCACCACTTCAACATGACGTTTGGCTCAATGTTGGTCAATTTTAACACGCCAGGGTATAACCTTTGACCACTTCATCGTTGATGGTGAAGACTTTGTATCATAATGGTAATATGATGGATCTCATTCATTTTCAAAACACCCCTAATCACTTCCTCGAGGAACTGTGAATGGGGCCAACGTTGATTTTTTTTCAATTTGTGCTTGTACACACTAAAATTTTACATTATTATAGCATATGCATGCATTGATGGCGAGGGAGGGTTTTGAGACTCAAATACGACTCACAAAAATAATTCGACAATCAAACAAGATCACCTACCTTTGGAGAAATTTTGATTTGTTGTGTTTCATAATCTAAGAATTTTGACTCTTCCTATTTGAACCAAAATTGACATTTCATTTGGCTTCCTTTGGCTAGGATACCTCTTCACGTAGGCTATATTATATATAATACATAAGATTAATTATATATAATATATTTTATCTTCCACTAAGGCTTATTTCGTGCGATAATCTTCTTTCCCGCTCTATTCTCCTTCCCCTGTAGCCAGACCATCTATCTGCAATTTGAATCACCACAGATTCATCGACATACTTCCTATACAACGCTTTGTCAACATAAACCCCACCCGTTCAAGTGTTGAGACATTTATTTGTTAAGGTTGCATTAGAAAAGACATTAATTTGATAGGGTCACGTCAAAGGAAACATTAATCTGCTAGGGCCACATTGAAAGGCTAAGAGACAAAATGGTAATGTGGTTTCTTCATGCTTCAAAATTGTTCAGTTTGGCTTCAAAACTCCCGTGCATGTACTCCTTGCATAATCAGTTCATGTTCTTATTTAGTTATTTTTATTATCTTTTATGTCTTGCATTTCATGTCTATTTTATAATGATTGTTGGTGATATTTTCTGAGGTATTTAGAGATCTGGAAATCAGATTGTTTTTAGCTTGAGAGGTACATCTAGAGCACCTTCATTTTAGTACAACAATTCCCTTATTTTCACACCTTAGACTGCATGCACCCAAGACACAAAACAAGGCACTTATATGATTTCTCTTCAGCCATAAGTTTAACCTTTTAACTCTAAATTTGGTAGGAAATGGGTGTAAGTTTGGCCCTTGAAATATATAAATATATTAAGAGGGTTTGATGTTTCCCAAGACAATTCCTAGCCATCAAAGCCAACATATTATTAAGTGTTGGTTTGTTTTTCCTTTGAGTTGCCATGCGACTTTGTTGGTTAGATTTAGAGTTGCAGATATCCCAAGACACATATTTGTATGGAGAAGTGTTTCGTAAGGCTGCACAATGTAAATATTACATTTGAGACCATTAATGAGGTTGCTCACTAATTGTTTGTCTAAATGCCTCTAACAAGATTTCTTTGTTTTATGCCACAACCTTACTTAAGTTGAATGTTGTTGACTTGCATTCACATTGGAAAGTAGGGTATGCTTTTAAATAATTATTTTTTGGTCTATAAATACATTTTTTATGGGTTGATGTATAATTCATTCATTTTCTACTACCGTTTATTTGATATAGTTTTGGTTGCATGCAAAATGTTTGAAGAAACTCTTGACTTAATTGCTAAACGTGTAGTAGTGTTCACTTCTTTTCATAGCATGTTAGTTAAAAGCTCATATACAAAGACTAAAGCTATTCTTTGTGACCTAAAAAGAGAAGGAAAACAAGATACATGCATCTACTTCAGATATGCCTTATAACTCTGAATTCGAGTTTTTTTTGAGTCTGTCACCAAAGTGTTTGACAAAATATTTGAGTGAACTCTGTCACATGGATGTCAAACTTGATGTTATTTCCTATCACAAGGATTCTTTGTCTTTCCATATGGTTAATTTCAAAGAACTTTTGCTCCAATATTATTATCACGAAGATGTTCTATTTTCTATATAAAAACTCAAATATGCTTCTAAATTACCTTGAAAGAGGGTCAACAACAATGGAAAGAGGGTCAGTGACATGGGAAATGGAGACAAGTTAGTTGAGTGAAGAGTGAAAAAAAAAGTGCAAAAATGATTCTAAGTCAAGGGATCTATGGTTAGCAAAACTTTACTTTATTATTTATAAAAAATGGTAAAACTGATAAAAAAAACCCAATTTATCCTTCAATTTCAAATCCAACTTGAATTCAACTTGAGGTTCGGTCATGAGGTTTGAAGAACCTAATCAAACCTAAGAAGTTTATTTAGGTTCGTTGAATTTTAAACCTCAAGTTTGAATTTCGGTGAACCATGTGACATAGATGGTATCAATGTTTTTAGCTTGCCAAAGGGATTGCTAAGCTTCTCAATGCTCATAGTTAAGAGTCTTTAAAAGTTAGACCACAAATATCAATTACATCATAGGCTGATAGAATATGTTTCCCTTAAGATGCATTAAGAAAAATAAGACAAATAACACCATCTACCTACAATTATCTCTGCCTTTTTGCTACTCTTTTTCCTTCCAACATAAATCGAAGGTGCTTTGTGCACCAAATGGTGGACGAGTAAAATCATAGACTAGTTTGTCTATTACTTGAGATGTTTGCATCATCTCCAAAACATTAAAACCCTTAAGGAACCTCCCTCACCTCAATTTCCAAGGCCTCTCCCATTCTTTGTTGCATGCCTCTTTCCTTTTCTTTTTTTTTGCATCTCTATATCACAATGTCAGATGTCTTAATGGGACAAACAAGTAGATTGTTGTCAGAAAGTGTAGCCATGTAGTATACAAGATGATTTATACCCCCAGAGTAATTATCATTGTATCATTCACATCTTACCCAAGAACCCTCTAAATTTATCCCAAATTTCCAACGGTGTCTAAGATTTTTGATAATGGTTTTGAAGCAAATTTCAAGCCTTAACCAAACTGACCTAGAAATTCAAACATGGGAATTTGAGGGAAAAAAGAAATGTGAAATCTTATGTATCAAAATGCAGTCCCAATTTTTTTCAGACATTCTGATTATAGTAACTTATAGTCGTTTTTGAGCTAAGTGGCCATGCTATGAGGGGCATCCCTATTCCATCAAAACCAATCAGGAGTTGCAACTGGCCTCATCTACACCCACTCAAGAGGTTTTGAATGTGGATATTTGTGTTAATACAAGCCTAATCACCTTATTGATAGTTGTTATGCACCACAACCATGGGTTGTAGACTCTATTTTTCCTATTATACCCATAAAAATCCATTCTAAATGCCTTCAAATGGTTCAATGTTGGTTCTAGATGGCTCCATGGCACTCCCAAGGCACCCAAGCACTTGAAGAAAATATCCTAAGATAAAGAAATTTAAGAAAATAAGAATTGTTAGTTGATTGAATCTTTTGCCAGCTAAAAATCACCTTAAGGCCAAAAGATTACAACTAGCCTGTTAAATCACTTGAAATTCTCCTTAAAACCCCAAAAATCTACTTGCAAATGGCCTTCAAAAAATTCTAAAAAATGACTTTGTGTTCAAGTGAAGGGGTTTCAAAGGAAAAGACAAGGTGAAAAACTCCCTCTTATCCCCAAAACCTCCAACAACATCAAATTGGGATTCTGAGACTATATGCTAATTGGGAATATTACATTCCCCTTGACCATGATGTTGTACAACACTATCAAGCGTGAGCATCATATCCAAAAAAGGAATGAAGGTGTGTGTAACCACAATCTAGCGAAAAATCCATATATAGCATACTGCAACCAATCCATTGTATCAAAAATCACCAGTGGAATCTCATGCCATATGTGGTGAATGGTGATAATAGATCCTAATAGTATCATAGTGTTTTATATGTGAAATCCACTTGTTTCCATAATATGAGAGGAACACTCTTAACAACTTTGTGCCATTTCTCTAATTTATCAATAAATTTTTGACTAACAACATTTGATTAAAGTCATTTAGTTTCCCTAGCTAATGATATGCGTGCTTGATATTCTCCATATTTCCATGGCTTGTGTTAATCAAGAATTTTTGACATGAATAACAACTTATTAAAGTAATTTAGTTTTCCTAAATTGATGCCGAAACAAAATTCACCCCCAGCTTGAAACTTGCTTTGCTAAAATTCAAACACAAAGTGTGTACTACTCACCATTACCACCAATTTAGGAGTCTTGAAAAGGTCTTCTTGAGGCAGTAAGGTGGTACCATATGGGATAAGTGCTAAATGTCACCTTGGCACAAATCCCACTCTTTAAGCCAACTCTTACTAAATGCTATGGAATACTTCCCTAATCTACACACAAAAAACTTCACCCAAGCTATAAGTAGACTAGTGCTAAGTATTGATATCTAAGATGAAGATAGGAGTTAATTATTAATTTTACTGATTTAAAGTAATAAAATGAGCTGCAGAAAAACATAGACCAGAAAGTAAAAAATAATTGGAACCTCTAAAAATTTAGCTATTATAACACCAAAGGAGAGTGATAAATACCAAGAATTCCTTGAATTACCCTTTGATAAGTGGCTGAAAATAGATGAGTATGTTGATGTCCTGATTTTTACACTTGTAAAAGTGGTAAAAATGCAGAAAACCACCAAGAAAAAGTCCCTTTGTAGGCCACCCACAAGTGTGGAAACACACTAGATCAATAGATCCATGGGTGGTGAATCTTGGGAAATATGTTGTTAACTAAAAAAAGGACCCAACACTTATTTGCAAGTAAAAATGAAGTTTCTAATGATCTGGAAACTACTTGCAATGGAAAACGATTGATTCCCCCTAGGGTCAAAACCCAGAAATTTATTTCGGCAATAAAATATACTTTATAATAGTTGAAAAATGTCTATTTTTACCCCAAAAAACTGATGATAAGATATGAAATCATAGTTAGACTAAAAAAGAGGGTTATTAATGATAAATAATTGACTATGCCCTTTGAATGAGGGATTTTTTTCAACATTTGTGTAAACTTCCACTGGAATAAATTTTTGATCTAAAAAATACCTTGATTTAGTTGAAGATAAGAGGGTATAAATTCCCTTAGAAAAAAATTAGATATAAAATTAAAACCCTAAGGGTTTTTTAGCTTTTAAAGATAATTTTTTTTATACAAGCTAGAAAAAGGAAAGAGAAAACATGTAGATATTTTGTATTTATGTTATTTAAAAAAAAAGTAAAGAAATTCTAAATAGATGGTTTCTATATTGTGGCTCCCCTTGGTCTTACATTTTCCTTCTAGGGTGTTATATCAAGATCACAACTCCCTTGTCAACTATGACTCTGACCTGAAAAGGACAGAGCCTGTAAAACCACATAATCCCACTCAGTCTACAGAAAATAATGATACAATATTTGAGTCCATTAGGAAAGATCCCTTCCTTTGTAGAGAAGGACCAACCCGTTGGGTCAATTACACAAAATAAAATACTCCCCTTACCTTGTCAACCTTCTTAATTGGTCAAGTCCAACCAGGACTTTGGAATGATCTTGCACCGATCTCAATCTAATGGCTGGTTTGCTAAAAATACAGACATGATGGTAATTAATGAAAACTATATTTTGAAATTTGAAGATTCAAAAAACCATGATTCCAAACCATTAGAGACAAAATATGCAATCAAATCATTATATATATTTGTGTGTGCATGACTAAGAGAAGTCCCTTATGAGAAGCTAATATTTTTGTTTTAGGCAGTTGCTGGTACAATATTAGATGCATTTTCTCATTCCCTTGATTGTGATAGAAAATATCGAAGAACTAGAATTTGGGTATAAAGGTTGATGCCTCTAACTTATTATTGTGATTAAATACATCTCAGATTATCTAAAGGATTAGACTTAATAAATGCCAATTATTCATGAATCATTTCCACATCAAATATTTTGAAGGTCTTAATTGTCATAGAACCTAATCAATTCACCCAAGGAATATCTACAAGCATAGTGGGACTAGAGTTTTTCTTTTGTTTTTGAACTAAAAAAATGAAAATCATTGTTGAATACCAATTATATCCATAGGTTTCAAAAATTTGTGAAGAAATGGTGTCAGCTGTTCTGGAAAATGGTGGAAAACCACTGATGCTGTTTTGGGCAAACAAAAAAAGCCCAGATGTATTTTTGATGTCCGAAGGTATTTTATAAATTGAAAATGAATTTTGTACATACAAGATAATGTTTCCAGAATTCTTAGAGAGAGTTTTGGGATTACCTTATATTAAATGTTTTGAATGCAGTTTTAAGGTTGTTTGGGCAACAGTTTCTGTTTCAAGATCAAATATTCCACCACAAGGCCGAGAGTAGTAATTTCAGAGAATCAAGAGTATTCGTTCAAGTGCTTGTCTTAGGAAGTGGGTCACTGCCACTTTATAGTCTTTCTCTTGGATAGAAGGGGCTCTAAGGAGACATTAGTTGTCAAAAGGAAATAGTTGTAGTTGGTTGCTAGTGTGTATTCTTGCAGGGTATTGCAATAGCTGGTTAAAGATAGATCATTAGATATTTAATTTTAGTTAAGAGTAGAGGAAGCCATGTAGTGTATTGCAATCATCTCTATTAGTGCATACCCTGTTTCCTGTCATTTCCCATTTCTTGATTCTGATACTTAGGGCACATAACACTTAATATGAATGTTGCCTATTTATCTTGTGCCAGTGTGGTGAACAAATTTTCCACTCTTACCTAAATTGGTTATTTTATTTGTAGGTCACCTACAAATTGTGTTCTTTGATCTTGGGATAGAGTCATTCTACTGACTATACTAATCACAGTGGGGTAATTTCATCACTGAATGAAGAAGAATTCCAAGTAAATAAATAATAATAAAAACACAACAGATAGTGCAAGAAAGACTAATTTAATCGGGAGACATTAATATGACATTCATTACGACCGATATCCAAGATTAATACTTATGTTATCAGTTCAATAACAAGCTAAAAAACACAATAATTATTCCTTTCTCTTGCCTCACACCTGACTAACAAGGGCATAAATGACTGATATGTATGCAAACTACAATTACAATAAGCATAAATGAGGCATTTTAAAAAAAGAGAACATTTCCCAGAACTTTATCATGCATGACAATATTTGTATAGTTTTGGTTTGGAGTAGTCTATAATATGTATCCACAGAAATCAAGAATTCGATTTTATGCTTATGTCATTGGATTTGTAAAAACATGGAAGCGAAAACATTTTTCAATGCCCTCAACATTGGATGTGAAGGATTTAACTTGACAAAGGAGTTTGGACTAAAAGAATCCCCTTTTGTTGATGCAAAAAATTCAGTAGAGAACTTCTTATCACTTGCCAGCGCTATGTCATTCGGTCCAATAAGATAGATATTGATGTCAAGTTTTCATTTTTAGGTGAGACTGTTTCTTGCTGAAGATGCCCAATTGTTATCTGGCCTGGCTGACCAAGACCATCTACAGGCAAAGAAATCTCGGTTGTGGCATGCATATGGCTCTCGATTTGAAGGTAATCAGTTGTTGGGCGTTGGAAACAATTATACAAAGCATAATATACAGGAATATTCCATTGTACATGTGATCACCTGGTGCTATCCCCCCAGGGTATGCAAACATAATTTATTGCTATTATATGGGATTTGGAACTATCACTCATGTTCTATTATGTAGAAATAAATGGTTAATCATATGTGTAGTATAAAACATGAAAAAATGCATAAAAAATATTAAAGCAATGTCAATTATGAATATATCTATATGTATATTGAGTACATTTTGTGTAGTCATGTCAATGCTTGTCTTAATAAGGTCATTCGATTAGGACTGGTCTTCTCAAGTATTTTCTTTCGATTAGAGATTTTGTCACTAGCATTTTTTTAAATGTTTGTGTAGATTGACCTTAGTCCTTCACGACGAGTAGTTGTTGGGGATGAAATTTTAGAAGTTGAAGTACAACATGAACGAGAAGTCAGGAATTTGGAGGCCATATACCCACGCCCACCTTCCATTCCACCAAGGTAGCTGCATTTTTTATGTTTTTAGGCCTTTTATGTTTTTAGGTTGGATAGCTATGAATGAAATGTTCTATGAGACTTGCAATGAATTACTTGTAGCCCCATAGAGCCACTGGAGCCACAGGAGGACTGGTGTGATTATGATACACCTACGAATTTCATTGAATCCCATAGAAGAAGATGAAATGGAGACTTGAATGAAGTGCCTCCTTCGCAAGATTTTCAAGAGCTGGGTAGGTGATGCTAGTCATCTCAATGCTATTTGTTTATTGCTCTAGGGATGAACTCCGTAAGTTTTTAATACAATCCTCCCGAGGACACACTGGAAAAAGCTAATAACAGTTAGAATGCGTGCATTTAGAATATGTTCACATTTTAGACTACATATACATATAAGTTAAATGGTCAATGGCTTATAAATGCTAATTATAGGTACAATATGTAATTTTGAGTACCTTTTATCATATTAAGTGTGAATTTATGTGAATTCATTTACATAGTTCATGAGACAGACCTTCGTAATTGTGGGTTTGAGTCATTGATTTCATGACCCTTTCATAGTTGATTTTTGTTCAAAAGGAACCCTCTCAAGACCTTGCCTACTGTAATTCTAAGTGCCTTTTAGCATGCTAAGTGTGAAAATATGTGAATTCATTTATAGAGTTCATACCATAGACCTCCTTTGTGAGTTTGTATCACTGATTTCATGACCATTTCGTAGTTGATTTTTTCTCAAAAGCAAATCTTATAAGACTTTTCCTACTATATATCAATTGCTACATGTTCGACCTTACCTCACTTGCATGCCTCTTGTTTACTGTCAGTGCAATACCATGCAGGTATGTCATAGGATCTTGCATGCAGAACTCTAATTCATATTTTTTAATGAGTCTTTGATTGCTAATACATTATTATAACTTTTTTTATGTCATGCAACTTTGTCTTGGTCATTAGAGTTAAATATTAGAAAGCATAAGTGAAATGGGAGGATGATGATGAATGGTTGCAGAACATTAATTCGATTTTTTCCACTCATCTTTGAGTGTTGGTACACTATTAAGCTGTGCAATTATTTCTTGGCATTAAGCTTTTAGTATTTTTCTTCAACTTTTTTTTTGTCAAAATTATTCAGAATCTAACAAGGATTTTTTGGAATCATAAGGTTTGGAATTATGAACTTTACAAAATTCAAATATCCTAAAACTTTTTAAATGCTAAACTCCACATTATCATCGCTTAACTCCTAAAATTTCCCTTCCATTGGAATTTGAATATGCGGTGGGTATGTGGCACCCAAATTTGTTATAGAGGGGTAGGTATCTATAAATATGGATGTTTACAGCTTTGGCATCGTTCTCCTCAAACTTATCACTGGAAAATAGATATCATCTGAACCGATGGAGCTTTTGGGATGGGTGAGATGCTCTGATACTGTTGTATTTTCATTAGGGGATAGCTTCAGCTGAAGCATGAGATAATGGGTTTCATTGATATATTTTGATAGGAATTCCTCATCTATTGACCTGCATAGTAATTTTATCGAGAAACTAAATTAACAACAACCTTGCCAGAATTTTGGAGGCCGCAAGCCTAGATTGCTAATATCTGCTTTTAAAGAAAAATTTTGGGAAGAATCTAGATCATAAAATCTTCGCGCAATTTTTAAAATGTTTCTTTTATGATCCGCTTGTTTGCAGGCCTTGCAAGTCATCCAAACCCTCACTATATATATATAATCCAATTCAGTGTTTTAATTTTATTTGATTTAAGTTGTTGATGGCAGCCGCAAGCATTTTTTTTTTAAGTAGTTTTGTCTTGATTTATTATCATTCCCTTAACCTTTAAATTGCAGAAGAATCAAAAAAAAATTTGGAGGGTTTTTAGCTTCAGGTATTTGTGGAAAATTTCCTTAGCCACAAGGACATTTAGACTTGAAAATTTAAATTTTTCTAACCCTTGCTCATCTTGTTGTCCAAAATGATTATTTGGAGGTAATTTTTTTAACAATTTGTGGAGATAAACTTTATTGAACAACCCTGAATTCACCTGAAAAATTTTAGGGCTTGGTCGCTAGGGCTTTTTGAGCCTATTTTTGTCTAGGCCGCAGAATTTTATCTAATCCTTATTGTTTTGCAGAGGTGCCTCATTGTTTTCAAGAATATTTTTCCATTCAATCTGGATAAAAATCACAAATCTAACATTGTAGTCTTGACAAATCCGAAAAAGCCTTGTCTGGAGGCCTATTTCTATCTAACCATGAGCATAAAGATTTCCAGTCACCTGGTCTGAAAGGGTTTTGTTCGAAGGCCTAATCCCCTCTTGCGTTGAACATAAAGCTTATTTTTCTCACCTCGTGCGAAAGGGCCTGAGGAATTCGGCCAAACACATAATTTGCTAATGATTCAAGCCTTTGAAACTTAATAAAAGTTCCCTTAAAAATTTAAATAATATTTAATTATAATTTTGATTGATTTTGGGAGCTGGTCGTAAAGGTCTTGACTTGATGCTCTCTTGGACATAAGTAGATTTTTGTCACTGATGCAAAAGTATTTTTTCAAGGTCTGATATTTTGTTTTGCAGAGGTAATCATCGTTGACGTATCAAACATCTTATACAACTAATATTCGTCATATTTGAGAGAAGAAGTTGGATATCCTTTCCTTATAGGCTGAGAGATTTCTCACTGTCATCAACTTGTTGGGAGATCGAAAGCATGCTCAAGTGGAATACCAGGCGGAATTAATTTTATCTTTCAAGTGGAATACCAAATTGGTCTGCAACGTTCTTTTTACATGTATGTCCATTGTCTTCGGTATTCCAAAGTTTCATTACTGTCAGTCTTCTGAAGTTTCTTCACCATCGGTCTTCCGACGTTTCACTACATTTCACCCCATCAGTATTCTGACGTTTCACTATGCTTCACCACCATCGGTATTCTAACGTTTCACCACAGTCGGTATTCCGACGTTTAAATACGTTTCACCGCTATCGGTATTCTGACGTTTAACTACGTTTCACCACCGTCAGTATGGCGACGTTTCATTACATTTCACTACCATCGGTATTCCGAAGTTTTAGTACCGTCGGTCTTGCGACAGATGTTTTCCATTTTATAATGTCGAAAGAGAGACGCTCTAGTTCATTGGAAGAGCAACACACGCTTGCTAACGTTAGAATAGCGATGTATAGTTGGTAATGTCAGAAGAGCAACGACCATTTGGAAACGTCGGAAAAAGAGTCGCTCTTCCGACAGTTAACTAAAGTGTTGGAATTGCGACGTTAGGAGAAACCGCATTTTTCCCCGCCTGAAAGTGTCGCAAGAGTGACATTTTGGCTATCGAAAATTGGGCCAAATGTGCTAGGAGTAGGAGAACTGAGGATTGATCCTTATAAATTGGAAGCCACTATGAATTGGTCCACACCCAAAACAGTAACCAAGGTAAGAATTTTCTTAGGTTCAGCTCAATATTGGAGAAAGTTTATTGCTAACTTTTCTTCCATTGCAGCTCCTATGCGTGCAGTGACAAGTGTGAAGAAAGACTTCCAATGGGGAGGAAAACAACAACAAGCTTTTGAAGCTTTAAAAGAAAAGATTAATTCAACTCCATTCCTTGCATTACCAAATTTGAGACAGCCATTCGAGATTCAAAATGATGCTAGTGATTATGCCATGGGCGCAGTACTTTTACAACATGGTAAGCCTATCGCTTTTCATTTTGAAACTTTTAATGGTGTTTTAGCTAATTATCCTACATATGAAAAGGAACTATATGCATTGGTATAAAGTGTCAAGAAGTGGAAACACTAGTATATGGGTAAAGATAATACTGTACACACCGATCACCAACCATTACAGTACTTGCAGTCACAAAAAAAATTGCAGCAATCAAGACATTTCGGGTGGATGGGATTTCTTCAACAGTTTCACTTGGTTATAAGGTACAAGAAAAGTATTTTCAATGAAGTTGGAGATATTCTTTCAAGACCAATCATTAGTGCATCTAATTTACTCAAAATTGATTCTATTGTACATGAGAGTTACATAGAACAATATGCACATGACATTGATTTTCAAGATGTGTCTGCTAGTTTGAGTGAAGGGAATCAAGTTGAAGAAAAATATTATCACATGCATAACAATTTGTTGCTTCATTTGAGCAAGTTGTGTATTCACAAGGAGAGAGGCTAAGTGTCATGAGAGAAGCTCATTCATCTCTTATTTCTAAACACTTTGGGGTAAGCAAAACAGTGGCGCATCTACACAGGTATTGCTATTGGCCTCGCATGATAGATAGTGTGTCACGTTTTATAAGAGGTTGTTCTATGTGTGCAACAAGTAAGCCTAGTAATAGGAAGCTTAGGTTGTACATGCCACTACCGATACCATCAAGGCCATGGGAGAGTGTCTCCATGGACTTTGTTGGAGATCTACCTATGTCAAGAAAGAAACATGATTATATTTATGTAGTTGTGGATAGATTCAATAAAATGTGTATACTTATGCCATGTAAGAAAACCATTACTGCTAAACAAACTACTGAACTTTATTTTCAACACGTTTGGGTTCATTTTGGATTGCCAAATTCTATTGTTAGTGACAGGGATTCTAGGTTCATTGGGAATTTTCAGTCAAATCTATGGAGAATGATGGACACAAAGTTGAAAAAGGGTACCGCTTTTCATCCACAAATAGATGGACAAACTGAGGTGGTGAACACAACCGTTGTGCATCTATTGAGAGGATATTGTAGCAAACATCCTAAGTTGTGGGATGAACAACTGCATTACATTCAACACGCTTACGACCAGGCAAAGCACTCTTCAACACAAACATCACCTTTCGAAGTATGCTTGGGTATTTGCCAAAATCACCATTAGACTCTATCTTTGGGAAGGATGTTGCAATTGATGGCCATAGTGACATTGATAAGGCTCAAAATTTCATTGAGCAAATTCAGATTATACATCAACAAGTTCAAGAACAACTTGAGAAGAGTCAAAGCAAATATAAAGAAGGGCATGAAAAACACTGGGTTGATCACAAGTTTCAAGAGGGAGATGAGGTATGGTTGCACATTAGCAAAGAAAGGATGGAAGGGGAAGGTAAAAATCTGAAACCCATTCACTATGGTCCTTTCAAGATCATAAAACAAGTTGGTAATAATGCATTTCAACTTGACTTGCCTTCTTACACGCAAATGTATTCAGTTATTAATGTTGAAAACTTACGCTTATATGAGCCACCTTTGATTGATGATCAATGAAGTGATGTTCAGATACCTTCTATTGAATATTTCTCCCCAGAATTTTTGGATGAGCTCAAAGAAGATACAATTCTTGAAGGAGGACAAAAGCATCCAAGAGGGGAAGTGTTGACTACCTTCGAGTTAGGCTCAAAGGTACTAAACCAAGCAAGGAAAAATGGATGGAGGTTGGAAAGGTGAGGGAGCTATACCCTCACTTACTGAACAAGTAATCAAGCCTTTTGGGGTCCAAAAGCTTCCCAATGGGGAGGAGTGATCAGGAGTTCATAAATTTATCTCAAAATTTAAAATTACAGGATTGGGTTGAAACCAGGATGGTTGCGTAGGTCTCGTCTTCCTGAACCGACACCATGAACGGTTTGAAAAACTGATGTCTTATGAGGGAGATATCGTGTTCTGATCGAAATGCCAAACATGTAAATTGCGACAGTTTGACCAGGTTTGACTGGGATGCACAGTCAGCAAATGGGTGGAGGTACAATTAGCAAAAAAGGAATATTCCAAAGACTATCCCTTTCTACTAAGCCAATCAATGGATGACAAGTGTTAGCATTTTATTCGTGGTACGGTTTTGGAGGGCCAATGAAAAGCTTCCATGTGGCCAGCCCGGAGGCCGCCACGTGGCCCTGCAACTACACGATAAAATTTTGTTGGAGGCCACAGGAATCGACCCCTAGACCTCCCGTTGGGCATGCACACCATTTACCATCTGTTCTACGCATTAGATATTAACCCCAAAGGGCACGATGTATATTTATGGTTTAATAAAATCATGTTTGGGGGCCGGGAACTGCCGGTGGTCCCAACCCGCCAGTAGTCACCAGAGGTTTGATCACATGTTAAACGACAATACAACCAAACTGCGTGGAAGTGTTAAACCTGACAGCTAGCTGCCAGCAGTTCCGACAGTTGTCACATGGAAAACGGTTAATGTAACCACCTTCCTCGCGGTCAACGTAACCCACAACTCAACTGGAGTTCCGCCCTTGTTGACCGCAGTTTATGCCTTGGGTTCCGCCTATCCAACTGTTATTGTAACCGCGGGTTTAGGGGTTGGCATGTGGCCACCCCAACCGTTAACACTAAATGCAAATGGTCAAGTTGGCGATAGTTTAGGAATGCGCCTAAAAAATGGCAGAAATTGCTATTTTAACTCGAGTTAAGTGGAGTTCTCCACTTTTAGTGAAGCTTTTCTAGGTGAAACTGGGCAAAAGAGTAGGAGACTCAATTTTCGCCCATTCAGAGTGAATGAAGAGTCATTTTTGACTAATTGGAGCATTCTAGAGCCAATGGTGCAGAGAAAATAACCATTAGATCATTGTAACTACATGTAGTAGCAAAATTTTGAGCATAATGAAAGATGGACATGCCATTGGGAGCTGGACCAACAGATGTAACCCAGGAGGGGTGAACTGCTTCATCATGGCTGCTATGTAAATTTCATATGGTAAATTATTTCTCTGTTTTACACTGTTGTTTAGTGTTATTTAAGCTTGTTTTATGCTTCTAATTTACTAAAAATTATCTATAATTCATGGACAAACACCTCAATCTCTATGTAAACTAATGAACCAAATATGCACATGTTTATAAACTGAAAAAAAACACTTAGCACATCAAAACTAATACAATCATTTCAAATCAAGTTTGAGTGAGCCTAATGTTTAAGAACATGTGTTTCCTCCTAAAAAGCCACAGATTCAAAACTAGAAGAGATAAAATATGTATGCCTTGCTAAACTTAGCAATGAATTATTATTATTATTATTATATTATTATAATATATAATCCTAAGTGATAATATTATGTGATCTTATAAATTAATAACTTTATATGTGTATGAAATCATAAGCGACAATATCTAACCTCAGCGTCAACCCCTAATACCTACATTTCACGTTAAGGATAAATTGTATACTGTTCAAGTGAGTGGCTTCGAAAAATATGAAGGTAGTAGCTTCCGAAGTAGATAAGGCAATGGTGGTTGATTCCGTTGATACTTGTTCAAGAGATCGAATTTAATAAACTCTAGTTTTCACACAAAAGTTGAGAAAAATAGATCTATCAATATTTCTAATAGACGGCCTCTACTCGTTCGATGCATAGGCCGTGTGCAACTCTCCATGGCCAACCTATCGTGAATTTAAACGTTCCTTTGAGATTTGCTGCGGGATTTCTCAGCAAGCAACTATTAAAACGGTAGTTAATTTTAGTCACACCACCATTCTTAGATAAGCAAGCAGACGCTTTTGCCATAAGGAATTCCTTCCCATATGATATCATCTCTGGAGGTTTCCAACACGATTTTCTCGACTTCGATTTGATTCCTATACTGTTCTTTTGTTTGCAACTAAGACACCAATGATTGGATTACCTTTTTGTATTATTTATCACCATTTGGAAAGTGTGGCCAGGTTCACGACTAATATTCACCTGGGATTCCTGAAATATGTGCCAGTTCCCCGACTCTTCCTTCATGTGGCTAGATAAGATTACAGAAGAAATTTCTTCTATAATAGATTCAATACTTATAGGTACAATTGAACGCTCTGGTTTTTTTAATAAGGATGCTCGAGAAACACCATTTGCCAAAGATTCAAGGCATACATTTAATGCTAATTTAATTATAATTGGGCCCAGAAGTTTGTTCTATACCTCAGCTCTTCAAATCTTCAAAAAAGCAAATTTTATTTTGACTAATGTGCATGAAAACATTAATTTAATTTTAAATTATATATAACTTGAATATTTAGATTATATATAACTTTTTAAATTTATTAATGCGTTGAGATTAATTATTAAAATATAACTATGTATTTTTGTATAATTTGAATGAACAGTAAATTATCAAATTATTTCATTCATTTAATAATTATTTTATCATATACTGAATTTGAATGGATCATAAATTTACCTTTAACAACAAATTTACTACATTGAATTTCCAAATTAAGTAAAATTTCAAACATCTTTACTCTTTACTAAAGTCAATTCCATTTCTTAAATCAAAGAGAAAAAGTTAATTCAACATAAACAATCAAAATGCAAAATCTTTTAATATTTCTTTTAATTAAATATTTTTAAAATGAATCTTTAAAAAAAGAACCATATTTTATGGATAAATTAAACTCTTAAAGACTTAAATATCTCCCCATCAAAATTGTAATATTTCAAAATATTAATTTGATAGGGTAGATTTGCGAATGTTACATGTAACGTAAGATTGTATGTAAACAATTTTAATGTTGGTTCAATTGTAATCAATATATTTGTAATAATGATCCCTTCTTCTTAAACCAAGTTATATTTATAAACACTCAAAAAAGAGATATGATAAAGAAATAAAAATAAAAATAAACTAGAGGTATAGTAAATAAATAAAAATACAAATAAATTGGGAGGTATGGTAAATAAATAAAAACTATGTAAATAAATAAAAATATATATAAGCTAGATAAATGGTAAATAAATAAAACTTCTTTTTATATTTACTCCATAAACCTTTTTATATTTAAACAAACTCAAAAAAGAGGTTTTATTTAGATGAATCCTATGTGAGAATACCATGGGACAAATTAATATTGATACCATGGGCTAAATACCATGGGCCAAATACCATATTTATAAAATAATTATGGTAAATAAATAAATATGAAAGAGGTATGATAAATAAATAAATATAAAATAGGTATAAAGAGGTATGGTAAATAAATAAAAATATATCAAATAGGATTATAAATAAACATCTAATTATATAACAAGCCTATGGGCCAAATACCATGGTAAATATGTAAAAATATAAATAAATCAAAGGTATGGTAAGTAAATAAAACGTCTTTTCATATTTACTCCATAACCTGCGTTTCTATTTACAACCATTCAAAAAAGAGGTTTTATTTAGGTGAACCCTATGGTCCAAATATCATGGGCTAAATTATTATTAATACCATGCAAAAAAAGAACATTATTAACCATGTTATTATTATTATTATTAAATCAAATATTCATATTAATATATTATAATATTAATATTATTAAACTTAATAACTTTGGATCAATACAATATTAAATCTATTATATTATAATATATATAAATATATCATTATATATATTAACTCTAGATATATTTGGGAGGGAAGAACAAAGATATAGAATGGTAGAGGTGGAGATATAGGGAGATTGAGAAGGGAGAGATTGAGATAAACTAAAGGAAAGGGGAGAGGAGGAATGAAGAGAGAGAGAGAGAGGGAAATGAGTGAGAGAGGTAGAGAAGGGTAAGAGAGAGAGAGAGAGAGGGAGACACAAATATGGAGGGGAGAAGAGAAGGAGAGGGGGAGGGAGATAGTGATAAGATTGGATGAGAGAGAGAGATGGCAAAAGAGAGGGAGGTAAGAGAGAAAAGGAGGGATAGGAAGGACCAGAGAGAGGACGGGAGAGGGAGGGATAGAGAGATGGAGTTGGAGGGGGAGAGAGGGAGGGAAGAAGAAATACAGAGAGAGAGAGAGGGAGTGACAAGGGAGAGATGGAGAGAGAATGTGTATGTTTAGGGTGAGATAAAGAGACAAAGAAGGATAGATGGAGAGAAGGGGGAGATGAGAGAGAAGGAGAGAGAAGGAGAGAGAGAGGGGGATATAGTAATGTAGTTGGAGAGAGAGAGAGGGACAGAAAGAGAGAGAGGGGGGGGAGATGGGGGAAGAGAGAGGATTAAAGGGAAATCAGTGAGAAAGTGAGAGAGAGAGAGAGATGGGGAAAGAGAGAGGGAGGTAGGAGAGAAAGGCAGAGAGAGGACTTGAGAGAGAGGAGGAGAGTGATGGGGGAAGAGAGAGTATTGGAGGGAAAAGTGAGAGAGAGAGAGAGAGAGATAAGGGAAGAGAGAAGGAGGTAGGAGCAAAAGGGAGAGAGAGGACATGCGAGAGAGGAGGAGAGAGGGATCAATAGAGAGATGGAGTTGGAGGGGGAGAGAGGTGGGAAATAAGAAATATAAAGAGTGAGAAGTGGAGATACAAAAGGAGTGATAAGAGATAGATGGAGAGAGTGTGTGTATGTTTGGTGGTGAGATAAATAGATGAAGAAGGAGAGATGGAGATAAAAGGAGAGAGAAGGAGCGATAAGGAGAGAGGGAGGGATATAGTAAAATAGTTCGTGGGAGAAGAGAGAGAGAGAGAGAGAGAGAGAGAGAGAGAGAGGATGTGAAAGAGTGGAAAGAGGGATGGAAATAGAGATGGAATTGGAGGGGGAGAGAGAGGGAGGTAAGAATAAAGATATAGAGAGAGATAGAGAGAGAGAGAGAGAGTGATAAGGAAGATGGAGAGAGAGGGAGAGAGGACATAAGGAGGAAAGAGAGATATTAGTGGGAGAGAGGGAGAGAAGGGGAAGATAGAGATATAGATGGAAGGTGAAGAGAGGGAAGAAGATAGAGATGGAGAGAGGGAGGGAGTGACAAAGAGATTGATACATATGGAGTGCAAGAGTGTGTGTGTCTAGGGGGGGTGAGATAGAGAGAAAAAGAAGGAGAGATGGAGGGGGATATAGATATTTATGGAGGGGGGAGAGAGGGAATAATATTTATTGCACTAGATGCATTGATTTCAGTGTAGTTGTAATTTCTAATCCTATTTAATTACTTGGACTAGATGCATCGATTTTAGTGTAGATATTTATTTCTAATGATATTTGGTTACTTGCACTAGATGCGTTGATTTCAATGTAGATTATTTCTAATCCTATTTTATTGCTTTCACTAAATGCATTGATTTCAGTTAGATGATGATTTCTAATACTATTTGATTTCTTTCACTAGATGTGTTGATTTCAATGTAGATGTCGATTTATAATTATATTGTATTGCTTGCACTAGATGCATTGATTTCAATGTAGATGATTTCTAATCTTATTTGATTGTTTTTAATAAATGCAATGATTTCAGTATAGATGGTGATTTCTAATTTTATTTGATTTATTTCACTAAATGCATTGATTTTAGTGTAGATGTTGGTTTCTAATATTATTTGATTGCTTGCATTAGGTCCATTGATTTCAGCGTAGAAGTTATTTTCTAATCTTATTTGATTTCTTGCATTAGATGCATTAATTTCAATGTAGATTTTGATTTCTAATTTGATGTAATTGGATATATGATGGTACATTAATTTTAAAGTGATTGGATCAACAATGTCCATTGATTTTATTGTAAGAAAAAAAAATTTTATTGACAATGCAAATTGATTTTTGTGTTATAGTAATTTGACCTATTAATATTGGAGAGAGCAAGAGAGACAAGGTATCATGTTTACTACAACAACTCGAGCTAAAGATTTAAATGGTTTATGATTTAAATTGTCTTTTTCATATAAATGATATGAAAATATGACAAAACTAATAAGGGTGACAATACGAATAGTAGAAGAAAATAGTTTGAGATTGACAAAACGAACAAGGGTGACAATACGGATAATAGAAGAAAATAGTTTGAGATTGATCACAATGAAGACTATTTGTAATGTGAGTACAATATTATTATTCACATTTTCTATGTGTCAACACTATTATTGTCACTCTGCATTCAAAAAACATATTTCATCATTTTTCATCATCAAAGTTATTAACAATATTTAAACTAAGGTAACTAAGAAAATTGAAAATTAAAATGACCAAGTTAATCTCAGATATATTTAGCATATTTAAAATGATTATATTAATATTTTATATATTTACATATTATTGATAAAATTAATCATATATTATATATATTTTCCTTGGTAGCACATGACTGAAATCATCATAGATCCATCTTAACTCTGGATCTATCAAGCATTGAGAGGGATAAAATCTCTAGAGGTGCAAACCTTTCCTCAAGTTTTTCACTCAAAAAAGAGGTTTTCACCTTGAGAGATTTGATCCATCTAGATGCTTGATAGATCCAGAGTTAAGATGGATCTAAGCTAGTATTAGTCATGTGCAGCAAAAGAAAATATATCGAAGATATCATTAATTTTATCAATAATATGTAAATATATAAAATATTAATATAATCATTTTGGAAAATCAAAAAAATCGTGTTGGAAACCTCCAGAGATGATATCATATGGGAAGGAATTCCAAAGATCCATTATATTATGTTTGGCATTGTGGGAAAAGCCTTTCTTCTGCGTTCTTATCTAAGAATGATGGTGTTACTAAAATTAACTACCGTTTTAATAATTTCTTGCTGAGAAACCCCACAACAAATATCATTATAAAGATATAGTATGTTGTAAATTTTTTTATGAATGGTTCATATTATGTCTAGAGGTATTCTCCAAAAGTGATGTTATAAAATAAAATAAAATATTGTCTGATGGATATACACTGTGTAGGAATTTTCCAGAGGATAATTTTAAATGAAGTTTGTCACTAGATTTAATATTTCTAGAAGTTTGGTAGATCCAGAGTTAAAATAGATCTAAGCTGGTGTAATTTCAATTTAGAGTAGTATTTAACCAAATCAATAGATCTAGACTAATGTAATTTCAATATAGAGTAATATTTAACCAAATCGATATTTTATCAATAAACTTAAGCTAAATAATCACACATATGAGTATAGTTAATTCAACATATTGATATAGTTAATTTAGGAGGAAGACTCAAGTGTTGATATATTGGTACAGTTAATTCAATAGGTTCCTCTTCAATCAATATAAATGTACCCAACATATCAATTCACTAAGTGTTAAGATGAGTACGATCATTTTGTAGAAATTTAATACAATAACATGTATATTACTGGACTCCCCTGATCTAAAAATTAAATCTACTATTAAATACATAATCCTTCTACTCAATTCTTTGTAGAAATTAAATTGCCAATTGCAAACACATGAAGAAAAATCAATCACACATAACAATATGTTTTACTGGGAAAGCTTAAAGCTAAAAATCCCAACTATCATATATTATGTATATCAATGGAACATGTAAAAATCTCATACAAATCTTAGCTCATAGAGCTCTCAGTACAATCAACAATCGTCACACACTGTCATGCAGAAATTTGCATATCTATGCACCAATTTCTTGCCTCTTGATAGCCTGCCTCCACTACGCAATCCCTGCTGAAGAAGAACCCTGAATGAATTCGACCTTACCTTGCCTTGATTATGCAATACTCATAGGCATCTCCAATGTGTGTGTGAATGAATTGAATACTTCGCTATAGTCACAACTGATAGTCCATCTCACCCTTTCACGTATCTCTCCGCTGGATCTCCACTGGATCTGACATGCAAGCAGTTAACTATTTTATTTCTTCAATTGCAAGTAAGACACTACTTGTGAATTAATTAAATAATTAATTCACTCATCTAGTGTATATTCAGTTACAACTAGCACAATTGAGTTTAACTCACTGAACTGAGTTAAACTAAATAACAACTCCCATAACCACTCTTCCAACTATGTTACAACCTGCCACTATCAGTTATAACTAAGTCCTCCATGAATTAGTCACCAACCACCCTAGGAATTCGAAATTCCTTCAATCAACTAGTTTTCCACATCAATTAATTGAAATAAAGTGCTCCAAGAGAATAAGTTACTAGTTATTGTCTGATTATTATTAAGGGCTAATAATAATCGACATGCATTCTATTTTTAGATTTTCGATCTATAAATAGACTTCACCCATCATCTAAAAATAGAAACTCATCTAAAGATCGAATTTTCTCAACCATCTAGAATCAACCTCCTACTATTTTAGAATATGCTCACCATTCTAAAAATATTTCCTAAAAATAGCCTGTGTGGGTCCCACCTAGTTTAGGTGCTTATTTTTTCACTAGGATCAAGGATGATGTTTCTAGATGCCAATTTCACTGTTTCTTGTTGCGATCTTCAACACTCCATCTCAACAAGAAAGGAATGTCTTTGCATGTGCCCTACAACTCCATGCATCCACCCTACAATACTTGCATGCAACACTTCTAAAATTGAATAGCCTCCAAACAAATCAATCAGTCTAATGCATCTGTCATCAAAGTCTTCTGTCTTTTTCTTAGCTATTACACATGTCTTCAGGAACCACTGTGCTGTTGAAATCTACACCCATGCACTCTGCACTTGTTGTCAACTCTGAACTGCACTCCAATATCCGACATTGTCACTTTGATATGATTGCATCAATCCAACTGATCATGCTACTGCTGCTCTGCGGGCTCCTTGTAGCCAGGTTCAATTCATGAGATCCACACAATCTCAATGAATCCTTCCCAGAAATATCCTCTTAGGATTACTCATGCATGTCGCCCCACCTCTCACCTGGTGGTATAGTTTCATGCACTTTGTCTGCCCATCTGGCACGAAATTTCTCTACATGAGTGGTTGCTCCCACTCCATGATCCTCATCTTGTGGCTACTCCACATCCTGCACTCTTACCTGCATGCAAATCTTGCTCCCTCTCAAGCTTCAATTGCATGTATTCCTCACACTTCCCAACAATAGGAAGCTCCATAGAAATCCCATCTACTTCAATTCTGTAGAGATTCTTAACTCGAATCCCAACCTTCTTGGCTTGCCCAATTGCTTTGTGTCACAGAAAAAAAAATTCTTCATTGAAGACAACATCATAGCCTCTATCCTCTAACATTGAGACTGAGATTAAATTCTTATTTAAACCTAGAACATGCATAACATCTTTTAAATGAAATATTTTACCTGATGCCCTCTGAAAGGTAATGGTATCAATGCTGGTCGCACTGTATCGTCCATCGTTGCCCAACTCAACATGCATCTGGAGATCTTTCTCCACCAAGTCACTGAACAAATTCTCATCTCCTGTCATGTGAAAGGAATCACCACTATCAAATTACCACCCTGATCCTAATGCACTAGACACCATGCATACGATCAATGAGAATTCAAGCTCAAATTGCGAGGCAAGAGCCTCACTAGCTGCAGCTTCAACAACCATATTTTTCTTCTTCTTATGTGGAAAATTTCTGGAAATATGTCCAAATTCGTGACAGTGAAAACACTTCACTTTGGACATGTTGTGCTCCTTTCCATCTTGTCCAGCCTCAGATCTAGAATGGAATTTCTTCCCCTTCTTCTTCTTCGCCTTGGTAGCCAAAGCACAATCCTCTTCATCATCATGCTTTGATGAAGATCCATCCCTGGTGGTCCGCCTTATCTCCTCCTACACTAGATCCGACCACAGTTGCTCCCAATCCGGTAGTTTCTCCCGTCCATTGATAGAGTCTGGATAACTGTTCCAACTCTTCAAAATCCCAAGGAGAGCCAAGCTCACCAAGTCATCATCCGCAACACTGACTCCTACACTCCCAAGCTCATCCCTGCATTGGAAAAACTTTGTCAAGTATAATGGAATAGTGTCGTTCTTCTCCATCTTAATTTTTTTAAGTTTATCCTTCAACGCCAATTTCCTATGGTTGCTGCTACTTTGGAAAAGATCTGTCAAAGCCTTCCACATTACAAATGGATTGGCTTTCCCATGAAGTCTTGACACAATATGGTCTTTCACATCTTCCAACAGAATCCTCCTCGCCCTTGCTACTTTCTTTTGCCATGCATCAAGTACTGCAGCATCCTCCGAAGTGGGCTTAGGAACATCGCTATCAATGAACTCCTTCAGACCATTATCTTCAAGCACCGCCTCCATCCTGTCCTTCATGGATATGTAGTTTGAGCTTACCTCAAGTGCATACTCCAACTGCAACCCATTGAAATCCATTGAAATCTATACTCAACTGTCACACCAAGAAATTCTTGCAGCAAATTCGAATTGTCCACCAACACAAAACTCAACACCTCTTCAATATTGTAGTCTCCAATTATTAAACTGCTCCGATACCATGTAGAAATTTAATACAATAACATGTATATTACCGGACTCCCCTGATCTAACAATTAAATCCACTGTTAAATACAAAATCCTTCTACTCAATTCTTTGTGGAAATTAAATCACCAATTGCAAACACATGAAGAAAAATCAGTCACATATAACAATATGTTTTATCGGGAAAGCTTAAAGCTAAAAAGGAACATGTAACAATATCATACAAAGATCAGCTCATAGATCTCTTAGTACAATCAACAATCTTCACACACTGTCATGCAGAAATTTGCATATTTATGCACCAATTTTTGCCTCCTGATAGCCTGCCTCCACTGCGCAATCCCTGCTGAAGAAGAACCCTGAATGAATTTGAACTTACATTTCCTTAATTGCACAATAATCATAGGCATATCCAATGTGTGTTTGGATGCATTGAATGCTCCACTATAGTCACAACTGATAGTCCATCTCACCCTTCCACCTATCTCTCCACTGGGTCTCCACTGGATCTGACATGCAAGTAGTTAACTGCTGTATTTCTTTAGTTTCAAGTAAGACACTACTTGTGAATTAATTAAATAATTAATTCACTCATCTATCACTAGTGTATGTTTAGTTACAACTAGCACAACTGAGCTTAACTCACTGAACTGAGTTAAACTAAATAACAACTCCCATAAATACTCTTCCAACTTTGTTACAACCTGCCACTATCAGTTATAACTAAGTCCTACATGCATTAGTCACCAACCACCCTAGGAATTCGAAATTCGTTCAATCAACTAGTTTGCCACATCAGTTAATTGAAATAAAGTGCTCCAAGAGAATAAGTTACTATTTATTGTCTGATTATTATTAAAGGCTAATAACAATCGACATGCATTCTATTTTTAGATTTGCGATCTATAAATAGACTTCACTCATCATTTAAAAATAGAAACTCATCTAAAGATATAATTTTCTCAACCATATAGAATCAACCTCCTACTAATTTAGAATATGCTCACCATTCTAAAAATAGACATACACCTAAAAATAGCCTGTGTGGGTCCCACCTAGTTTAGGTGCTTGTTTTTTCACTAGGATCAAGGATGATGTTTCTAGATGCCACTTTCATTGTTTCTTATTGCAATCTTCAACAAATTTAATTAAAGAATCAAGCTATACGAGGTTAAACCCAACACAAAAATCACATTCAAATTTTATGAGAAGGATTTTTTTGTGGTGTATATAATCAAGAAAAATCTAATCCAACTAAGATTCTACTCAATGCATGACGAGTATCAATTAAGGTATTACTATACTGACTTTCAATGGTTATAAAATTATTTAACTGACTCGTTGGATTACATATTGCATGGATTTCTCTTGAAGTAGGAACCAGGGTTGGAGAACATTTGATTCCCAACTACATATCACATTACTATTACATATTACTATTTTTAATTGAACACCAAGGATAAGGTATCTATAAAGGGTAACTATTAACAAAGGCAACTGTGTAGCGGTAGTCCCTGCCAATATCAATGCAACTTTAATGTTAATGCGGCTGATTTCAATCCAACCTCAATGCTAATGCGGATGCGACCACTAACTGGCCGGTGGGTAGGTTGGGTAAGAAGTTACCTGCTCCGCCTTTACAACACCAAATGATGCTGTCAAATACGCATTCACTGGCTCCGCCATGGCTACACCATATGACCTTGCGACTCCCTAGGGATGTTGTTGCTTTTTGACCTCGACCTTTTCGGCGAATTTTACAGAAAGGATGAGAAGCCCTTTGGGTTTTATGGAGGTTTTCTTGAGATGGTAAGTGAAAAACTGCGCCAAAGTAGTGCTGGGCTTGAGGAATTCATTCAAGGAGATGTTAATGCGGCCGATCTATTTGTACTCTATCATGAATAGAATAGTAGGGGCATATATTCGACAGATGGCATGATTGGTGCAATTTCATCTGTAATCCATACAACCAAATGCCACCTTCCACTGGCACTAATATGTATGGGTCAGTGCCGGTGTTCTTTTCCATGGGCTTTCATTGCCTATTTTTGGGGTTGTTGGAGATCCATGCAACTGCGTAGGCCCCTATTTTGGAGTTCATGCTTGCTTTCTTCAAATCGTGGGCGGACATTAGGATAGTTCCATGCTCTATGCTTCTATAAAATCGTGGGGGAACATTAAGATAGTTCCATGCTCTTTTCTTCCATTGTGCAGGGATGAATTCAATACATAATATGAAATTCTCTTATGCTCCTAAAAATTTTGGATATAAAATGCAGTGAATTAGAAAAACTTTACTTATAATATATATTTCCCCACTTTCTTGCATCAAGATAAGAGACGTTCCCAATAAGAGGTCAAAGTTTTTGAGCTTAAAAAATTTGGTTAAAATTCAATTGTCAACTTAAAACTTTTGTACATTTGGTTAAATTAGGATAACGGCTAAAAAAATTTTGTCAAAAAATTGTTTAATGCTCGGTCAATGACTAAGCGATCGCTATAGCCCTACAAGGCAGGGACTAATAAGGGTTTTTGCATTGAAATTGAAACTAAAATTTCATCATCTTGAAGTGTTATAACTCAATATTTTATTTTCAGGAAGACATTTTTTGTTTTTGTTTTTTTGTTTAATATTATTATGGAAAAGAGTCACTCTTCCTTAACTCTCTATTAATAAATTATTTGAGAAGTCAACGATTTCATCGTTTCAGTTTTGTGTCTTTTTTTATATATGAATGGAGAGTCCAAGTAGACTTTGGTGAATCTTATCTTTGTCACACAACTAATCTTGTCTTGTTACCCCGAGAGGCGCATTTTACACTCCAGTATGACCTTGATGTATGTAACTATGTCTGAAGCCAAAATAATAATAAAAAAACTAAATAAAAAATAAAAAAATTCTAATGTAATGTTGAGAACTTCTGGAGAACTTTGTAGATTGCTCAGTGAGGCCGACGTTTCGAGTGAAAAATTCACCCATCTTCAGGGGCAGGAAGCTAAATCATAATATGTGAAGAGTGCCAGACCAAGATTTTATAGGGAGTGAAAAATTAGCCGTTAGAATAATGGGTTAAGAGCATTAATTGAGTCAACGAATTGAAAAAAAATATTAAAGAAAGATATTAAAATTTTTGGAGATAGATATTTGAAATTTATATTCAATTTTTTAGATTATACTATTACGAGACAAATATAATAGATAAATGACCGTTAGGGAAATTAATGAAGGATTTAAAATATTTATTTAAAAATATTATTTGAAATTGGGATTAAATTCAAATTTAATTTGAATTTTAATATTAAATCAAGGTCTCTGGATAAAAATGATTAGAATATAATGAAATGAATGAATAAGGGTTAGGGTATTAAATGAATAAATATGGAAAAGGGTATTAAATTAAAAATCATAAAAAGAGGGGGGTAAGTAAAAAAAAAAATTAACGAAAAGTTATTTAAATTTATGAGACAAGGCTGGAAAATGGGAATGGTTGATCATTAATTAAAATAAATAAAATGATTAATGATATTTATAAATTACAAATATCAATAGAAATGTACCCAACATATCAATTCACTAAGTGTCAAGATGAGTACGATCATTTAATTAAAGAATCAAGCTATACGAGGTTAAACCCAACACAAAAATTGCATTCAAATTTTATGAGAAGATTTTTTGTGGTGTATATAATCAAGAAAAATCTAATCCAACTAAGATTCTACTCGACACATGATGAGTATCAATTAAGGTATTACTATACTAACTTTCAATGGTTATAAAATTATTTAACTGACTCAGTGGATTACATATTGCACAGATTTCTCTTGAAGTAGGAACCAGGATTGGAGAACATTCACCAACAAACAACATATCACATCACTATTACATATTAATATTTTTAATTGAACACCAAGGATAAGGTATATATAAAGGGTAAATATTAGCAAGGACAACTACTTAGCAGTAGTCCCTGCTAATTTCAATGCAACTTCCATGTTAATGTGGCTGATTTCAATGCAACCTCAATGCTAATGCGGATGCGACCACTAACAAGCCGGTGGGTAGGTTGGGTAAGCATTTACCTACTCCGCCTTTACAATGTCAAATGATGCTGCCGAATACGCATTCATGGGCTCTGCCATATCTGCACCATATGACTCTACGACTCCCTAGGGCTATCGTTGCTTTTTGACCTCTACCTTTTCGGCGAATTTTACAGAAAGCTGAGAAGCCCTTTGGGTTTTCTGGAGATTTTCTTGAATTGGTAAGTGAGGAACTACACCAGAGTGGTGCTAGGCTTGAGGAATTCATTCAAGGAGATGCTAATATGACCAATATATTTTTAGTCTATCACGAATAGATCAGTAGGGGCATATATTCGACAGATGGCATGATTGTTGCAATTTCATCTGTAATCCATACAACCAAATGCCACCTTCCACTATCACTAATCTGTATGGTTCGGTGCTGGTGTTCTTTTCCATGGGCATTTGTTTCCTATTTTTGGGGTTGTTGGAGATCCATGCAATTGTGTAGGCCCTGATTTTGGAGATAATGCTCGATTTCTTCAAATCGTGGGTGGGCATTAGGATAACTCCATGCTCTGTGCTTCTATCAAATCATGGGTGGAAATTAAGATAGTTTCATGCTCTATGCTTCCATTGTGCAGGGATGAATTCAATACATAATATGAAATTTTCTTATGCGCCTAAAATTTTTGGATATAAAATGCAGTGAATTAGAAAAAACTTTGGTTATAATACATATTTCCCTACTTTCTTGCATCAGGATAAGAGACGATTCCAATAAGAGGTCAAAGTTTTTTAGCTCAAAAAATTTGGTTAAAATTCAACTGTCAACTTAAAACTTTTGTAACTTTGGTTAAATTATGATAACGGCTAAAATTTTTTGGTCAAAATTTTTTTAATGCTCGGTCAACAACCGAGCAATCATTATAGTCCTGCAAGGCAGGGACTAATAAGGGTTTTTGCATTGACATTGCAATTAAAATTTCATTAGCTTGAAGTGTTATAACTCAGTATTTTATTTTCAGGAAGAATATTTTGTTTTTGTTTTTGTTTAATATTATTATGGAAAATATTCACTCTTCCTTAACTCTCTATTAATAAATCATTTTAGAAGTCAATGATTTCATTGTTTCAGTTTTGTGTCTTTTTTGATATATGAATGGAGAGTCCAAGTAGACTTTGGTGACACTTATATTTTTCACACAACTAATCTTGTCTTATTACCCCGAGAGGTGCATTTTACACTCCAATATGACCCCAATGTATGTAACTATGTCTGAAACCAAAATAATAATGAAAAATAAATAAATAAATAAAAATCTCATGTAATGTTGAGAACTTCTAAAGAACTTTGTAGATTGCTCAGTGAGCCCGACGTTTCGAGTGAACACTTCACCCATCTTCAGGGGAAGGAAGCTAAAGCATAAGATGTGAAGAGTGCTAGACCAATATTTTATAGGGAGTGAAAAATTAGCCGTTAGAATAATGGGTTAAGAGCATTAATTGAGTCAACGAATTGAAAACAATATTAAAGAAAGATATTAAAATTTTTGGAGATAGAGATTAGAATTTTTTATTAAAATTTTTAGATTATACTATTACGAGACAAATATAATAGATAAATGATCGGTAGGGAAATTAATGATGGATTTAAAATATTTATTTAAAAATATTATTTGAAATTGGGATTAAACTCAAATTTAATTTGCATTTTAATAATAAATCAAGGTCTTTGGATAAAAATGATTATAATATAATGAAATGAATGAATAAGGGTTATGGCATTCAATGAATAAATATATAAAAGGGCATTAAATTAAAATCATAAAAAGAGGGGGGTAAGTGAAAGAAGAATTTTAACGAAAATTTATTTAAATTTATGACATGAGGACGGAAAATGGAAATGGATGATCACTAATTAAAATAAATAAATAAAATAATGAGATTGCTAAATTACAAATATTAATAGAATATTTAAAATAACATGAACATAAAAATAAAATAAAAAATAAGCAAGTCAAAAAATATATAAATAGATTTTTAGGAAGGAAAAATCCCATTAAGAAATCATCTAAGAAGGGCCAAAGAATGGAATGAAATGAATTAAAGATGAAATATGAAAGACATGAAAGGGGGATATGGGAGGAGAGAAAAGACACGATAGAGTGGGAGGGAGAGGGAAAGGAATTTAGGGTATTTTAGAAGACTGAAAATGGATGGTGGGCTTCCAAGATTGGCTTAAATGATACCCATTGTTGTGATTGAAGTTATTGGGATGCTTCTCAATTTCGAGGTCTTCCATAATGATCTGGTTGGACTGGAAAGGGACAGGAGCAAGGATTTTAGATTTATCAAAGCAGATGAGATGGCTAGTAGAGTGGGAATGCTCATCTATGGGCTATTTGACTACACGGTTATGGTAGGTGTCTGCCATGTGTTCTTTCAACTAGGTTTTAAAAGATCTTTCATTTTTTCCTATGTAGGACTTACCGCAAGAGTAGGGGATATCATATACGCCAGAGCAAGAAAATGGGTCATTTTTGTCCTTGGCATACTTGAAGAGTTGATTCAGGGTTCGATGGGGTTTAAAGAAGGTTTTGATGTTCATTTTAGAGAGAATTCGGGAAAGGTTATCAGTAACACCTTGAATGTAAGGGAGAGTTACCTTGGCTGAGGGAGGGGTGTCAGATCCAGTTTTGGGACAGGGATGGAAGCAAGCACGAAAGGCCTTATTGATTTGGGAAGAAGAGCATCCATTAGCTTTAAGTGCTTTTGATAGATGAGATTTTTCTTTGGGTAAGGATTCAACGAAGGAAATTCTGATAGCTCGAGAAACAAGAGTCTTGAGAACGACAAGTTTTTTAGCAGGATGGTGGTGGGATTTGGCATGAAGGTATCTATCGGTATGAGTATTCTTCCTAAAGACCTGGTGCATTAGGGAACCATCATGGAGGTGGGAGACAATAACATAAAGGAAGGGGAGGGAATGGTTTTCTTCCAATTCCATAGTGAATTGGATATGAGGGGAAATTCTATTAAGGTGAGAAAGATATCTGCGAAGCACAGGAATACCATGGGACCAAATCACGAAGGTGTTGTCAAAAACACGCTTATAGAAGTTAGGATTAAGATGAAAGGTTTATAAGGCCTAATTTTGGGTTAAAAAATAACTTAAAAAACCATATAAATAAGAAATTAAAAATTCATTAAAAATAAATTTAAACAATATAAATTTGAAATATGAAGAGGTTTAGGAACACTCAAAAAAATATATGGAAAATAAATAAAAATATAAATAAACTAGAGGTATGTTAAATAAATAAAAGTGAAGCCTATGGGCCAAATACAACTGGAAAAATTATTATTAATACCATGGGATAAATACCATGGGCCAAATACCATATTTATAAAAGAAGTATGGCAAATAAATAAATATAAAAGACTTATAAAGAGGTAAGGTAAATTAATAAGAATGTATCAAATAGGATTAGAAATCAACATCTAATTATATATGAAGTCTATGGCTCAAATACCATGGACCAAACGATTATTAATACCATGCAAAGAAAAAAATTATTAGCCCTAACATTAATATTAAATTATTATTATTAATAGTAGTATTATTATTGTTGTTGAATCTAATATTCATATTAATATATTATAATATTAAATTTATTAAATTTAATAACTTTAGATTAATAAAGTATTATATATATATATATATATATATATATATAAACTCTAGATATGTGGGAGGGAATAGCAAAGACATATGATAGAGGTGGTGAATTGGGGGGGTGACAAGGGAGAGATGGAGATAAATTGAAGGAGAGGGGGGAGGAGGAATGAAGCAAGAGAGAGAGAGAGAGAGAGAGAGAGAGAGAGAGAAGTAGAGAAGGGTAACAGAGGGAGAGGGAGACATAAAGACGGAGGTGTAAGAGAGATAAGGAGAGAGGGAGGGAGAAGGAGAGAGGATTGGAGGGGGGAGAGAGAGAGAGAGAGAGAGAGAGAGTGACAATGGAGAGATAAAGAGAGTGTTTATGTTTACTGGTGAGATAAAGACACATGGAAGGAGTGATAGAGACAAGGTGGGAGAGAAGGAGAAAGGGAGGGATATAATAACATATTTGGAGAGAGAGATAGTGTGATGGAGGAAGAGAGAGATTTGGAGGGCAAATAGAGAGGGAAAGAGAGAGAGAGAGAGAGAGAGAGAGAGAATGGGGGTGCACATAGAGGGAGGCGAGAGATAACTGGAGAGAGAGGACTTGAAAGAGAGGAAGAGAGTGATGGGGGAAGAGAGAGGATTGCAGGGGAGAGAGAGAGAGAGTGCGAGAGAGAGAGAGAGAGGGTGATGGGGGAAGAGAGAGGGATGTAGAAGATAAAGGGAAAGAGAGGAAGGAAATGAGAGGGGACTTGTAAGAGGGGAGGATACAGGGAGGTATAGAGAGAATGGAGCTAGAGGGGGAGAGAGCGAGGGATATAGAGATGGAGCTAGATGGGGAGAGAGGGAGAAAAGAAGGAATACATAAAGAGTGAGTAGTGGAGAGAGAGAGATAGAGAGGGAGTGCCAAGGGAGAGATGGAGAGAGTGTATGTTTGGGGGTGAGATAAAGAGACAAAAAAGGAGAGACGGGGAGAATGGGGGAGAGAAGGAGAGAGAGAGGCATATAGTAACAAATTTGGAAGGTGAATATATATATATATATATATATATATATAGAGAGAGAGAGAGAGAGAGAGAGAAATAGAGATGGAGATGGAGGGGGAGAGAGAGGGAGGAAAGAATAAAGACATAGAGAGTGAAAGGTGGAGATAGAGTGAGAGAGGATAGCAGGAGGGAGAGGGAGATGGAGAGGAGGAGGGGTTGATAGATAGATATATTAGAGAAAGAGAGTGTATGTTTTGGGGTTGATATAGAGAGATAGAGGGAGATAGAGATATAGATGGAAGGTGAAGATAAAGAGGAGATAGATGGATACAAGGAGGGATGGAAAAATACATTGATATATATAGAGTGAGAGAGCATGTGTGTTTCGCGGGGTGTGATAAAGTGACAAAGAAGGAGGTATTGAGGGAGATATAGATATAGATGGAGGGGGGAGAGAGGGAATAAGATTTCTTGCACTAGATATATTGATTTCAGTGTATATGGTGATTTATAATCCTATTTGATTGCTTGCACTAGATGCATTGATTTTAGTGTAGATGTTGATTTCTAATGATATTTGATTACTTGCACTAGATGCATTGATTTCAACGTAAATTATTTCTAATCTTATTTGATTTTTTGCACTAAATGCATTGATTTCAGTGTAGATGGTGATTTCTAATCCTATTTGATTTCTTGCACTAGATGCATCAATTTCAATGTAGATGTTGATTTCTAATTATATTTGATTGCTTGCACTAGATGCATTGATTTCAATGTAGATTATTTCTAATCTATTTGATTGATTTAACTAAATGCATTGATTTCAGTGTAAATGGTGATTTCTAATTGTTACACAGCATTTTGTCACCGTCCCTACAATCCCTCGTCCCGCACATTGGAGGGCTATTCCCATGACCTGTGAGCAGTAACATGACCTGAAACCACTTTCATGGCATCCCCTTGCATAAGGACAAACATTCCCTTGAAGAAGGTTTCCTCTGAAAAACCCTAAAAATAGATCTTTTTGCCTTGGCGTGACTAGCCAGTTCATCCCTCATGCCAATGGGGGAAATCCACCATAGAGGGCACGCCAACTGGCGCTCTGTCCCTGTGTCTCACTCACACCAAGCTTAATAAGGGATGTTTTTAAAAAATAAATGGTGGAAGTTTGATTCCAACAAAATCCTGAACGAGTCATCAAAAGGAGTTGGGTGGTTTGGCTTCGGATCTCCATGTATAGGAAGTGGTTTTCCACTTATCATGGAAGCTTCCTTAGTGATAGGGCCTATCCCATGATTGTAGGGATCCCAACTCCTCTTCCTCCATCTATAATAGCTTGCCTTCTCCATTAGCAAGCTAGTTGAACTTGTAGGAAGGAAACTATAGCCAGGCAGCTGTTGAGAGACAAGCCAAAGAGAGAGAGCTTCGTCTAGATTCCCAACAGGCTTTGTTGAGACACACTCCACTGTCAGCTCTGCCAAAGGAAGATTATAGCGTTAGAGCTTTGGTTTGTAATCTTTCCTTTGTTATTTATAATATAAGCAACTTTTATTATGGTTCCATTCATGTGCTCATTTCCCTATGCAATGCTATGAATTATATCGTCTCTGACTAATATATGGTTACATGCTTTAGATTTTATGTTGTATGTCGTTGTTTCCTTGTATGTGTGTAGGTGTTTGGACGTGTCGAACGGAAGGACCATGATCTACCAAGCGAGGGATGGGAAACATCATCCTTTCTTCAATGACCACTGCGTGGGATTTGAGGTAGGCTACTCGTTATGATTTTTGTTGTTTTGTAACTAGGAACCTATGTCATTGCGTGACTTGATTGTTGCTAGACTCGATTTTGGCTAGTAGGGATCGCCTCTGTCCACAGAGGGGATTTACCTCTTCAAAAAACTGGCGACTCCGCTGGGGAGAGTCACTGGGAGTTAGTCTTTCTTCTTTTGGTTGTTTTTGGCTTTTGATTGATTTATTTTCTCTTCTAGTTCGCCTCCTTTGGTGTCAAACCCCTGTTTAGCCCCCAAAAGACCCGATCCAGTCTCTATTTGTCCTTTTTTATCTTTTTCCCATAGTAAAATCGATTGGCACGGTTTACCTCTTGACATTCTTACCAACTAGCACTGGTTGCTAGTTAGGCCCCCATGCCAACGCTGTTTTGGCGCAGATTACAACCAAACAAGCACGCCAACTCTGTTTGGTGTTAGGGTTTGCTTTCTTTTGGGCTCTTTGAGCTTGAGTTTTGGTCCTGGTGTCATCTTTCTGAGCGATTGAGTGCTTTGAAGTCTTTATTGACTGTGTTTGGCCCTTGTCCTCCGATTGTTTGCCATTTTCCATCAGTTTTGAATTCTAGCCCTAGGTCTTCTAGGTGCTTTAGTGTGTTGAGCCTCCCGTGGGAGTTTTTGGTCCTTGCTTTCCCGGTCAACTTCATTTTCGCTTCTTTTCATTCGTTTTGCTGGATTCCATTGTATCATTGCGTCAGTTGAGTGATCGTTCTCTCTTTCTTTCAAGTTTCTCTTTGTCTCATTTCAAGCCTAGATTACACGGTTTGTGTGAGTCTTTTGAGATTCTTCTTCGATTTGAGGGATTTCTTCATTAGTATGGGTCTTGATTGTGTGTGTTTTTATTGAGTGAACTTGTTTGTTTAAGCTCTTTCACTATCATTTCTCGAATTGGTTTCTTCATTATTTTTTTCATTTTGTTTGGTGTACTTGCTCTAAAACATTCGAAAAGACAAAGGCAAATCTCTTTGTATTTTTGATTAGTTTAGTGAAAATTGAAAGCTTTTCCACATTATTAGTGTTACATAACTCTAAGAGAAAAGTTTTAAGTTTCATTAGCTTGCATTAAAGACATTAGTGGATGTTTTGTGATCATTTTGTTGTTATTTGAAAAGCTCTCAACCCTCCCATAGTTAGCCCTTCATCGAACAAAGTGATATTTTGTGGCATGTAGTGTGCATTTAGAGGATTTTTGGAGATCCAACATTAGATAGGGCCTGAAATTGAAACATGAATTGAACATTAACTATAAAATTTATTCAATTAACCTAAGGCAACATTGAAACATTAACGGAATATCTAGAGGTCTAGACTAGTGACGTGTTCTAGCGTTGTTAAACCTAGTAGTTGTCGTTCGCCATATGGCTTTAGACAGTGCTAGTACGGAATTGTGCTCCCCATACCATCGCGAATATAAAGGGAGACCCCACTAGGTTGCAATCCTTTATCCGTAGGAAGTCAATTCTACCGCCTTTTATCCGTGATACACCGAACATAGCATTCGAGGAGATTACCTGCACGTACGTCAAGTCCTTGGTTGATTTCTCTTTCATTTTTTAACCAAGGTGTAAATGGCAGTTCACGGATATCTGGTACACCCATCTTCCTAGATTACCAGAGCAGTCATTTCGATCTTTACTGACTCATTAAATTTGAAAATATCATGAAGCGCTTGTCCTTTCATGCTTGTTTCCAACTTGAAAGAGATAGAGTCATATTTTACTTGTTTCTAGACTCTTAAAACATGAAACGGTAAAATTTCCAGTTTCAATGTGGTAAAATTAATCACCTACGATCACACGCCCATTTAGAGATTGTTTTTTCAGCCTGTTGTTGTTTTCCTTGGTTTTTGCCCGTGTGTCTTTGTTTTGATCTCTTCCTCTTTTTGTTACTGTCACAGTGGCGAAACCCTCAGTTTCATCTACTGGTAGTCCTTACACAGATGATTCATCAAAGGTCTCTTAGTCCACTGCTGAGCATCAACAGCCTATTGTATCTGAGTTTCTTGACAGGGGACCGGTTATATATGAACTTCCCTTTGGAGGACCATTTGACTTCAATTGGCCCTTGTCCAACGCTTGGTTTGGATTTGGAGTAGGGGAAAAATTCCCTCCTCTTACATCGGGATCACCTTTCTTAGCTGCTGTTATACCTCCTAGTCCCCGTCGTCTTTTGGAAGATCTCGCGGCAAGGTCAAATATGGACTCACCCAGTCCTTCTCCTAGTGAGGAAATTCCTACATCTGGTGAAGATTACCAGCTTTTGCCCAAAAAAATCCCTGAATCTTCTGCCATGTCTTCACCTAGTCCTTCGCTCCCAGTAGGATATAGGTCTTTAAGTCAGGTCATGGTCGTTGTTGCCTCTATGGGAATATCGACTCCATCCACGAGATCAGTTATTCCCTCGTTAGGAATGTCGCCATCAACACCTCTCATGACATATCCTTTCGTTACATCAGTACCCATTAGACCTACTGTCTGCGTGGCTGCGTCTATGCCTTCTGTCACTACTCAGTCGGCTAGGACCTCATCAATTCCTGAAGACATTTACATAGCTTCTGCTATTCTTGAGAATATTTCTCCTAAGGAGTGTCGGTTGTCTTTACAGCCATCAAACTCCGAGGTTGGTCAGTCCTCTCAAGATCTCAACTATCCTTACTTTTCCCATTATGGACCGGATGGTACCCCCATTTACATATTTCCATATCAATATGATGAGCAAGGCAACCCTCTTCATTTTCTTGCTCCTGAGGCTTATCAGCATATTAACGGTTTTCTATCTGCCTAGGCTGGGCAACCTTCTAACCCACAAGGACAACCCTTCCAGGGTCAACCTTCGGCCCAGACTGGTTATCTATGTGACCCGCAAGGACAACCCTTACAAGGACAACCTTCGGCCTAGTAGGGATTATTGTACGGTCCGCAAGGGCAGTCTTACAACCCTCAAGGTCAACCTCTACAGCTTCACCCTGTGGTCCAACCAAGGCAACCTCAAAGACCTACAGGGTAGCTGGGGTATCAACCCAGACCATTGTACGGTCCTAGGGGGAAAACCCATCCTTCTTAGCCACTGGTGCAACCTCAGTTTCCAATTGGTCCGAATGTTGCACAACCTGGCCCTCTCCTGCCATCAGGCCAACATGATCAGCTGGGGCAGCCTGGTGTCCTTCATCAGCTAGGCCAACCTGTTCAATCAGAACAACCTGCACAGCCAGGTCAACCTATTCAACCAGGATAACCTGCACAACCAGTCAACCCTGCTCAGCAGCCCATCTATTCTATGCCACAGCTGAACCAGCTTGTGCACCCAACTTATCAAGCTCAGTAGGGTCCCACTTACCAGTAGCCCATTCGACCCCAAGGCGGCTATTACCTTCAAGGTCAGTCTCGACCGATTTACAACCCACCCCAAGGTTCTAGTTATTACTTTCAACAACCAGGATATACTTATACTCCATTGTCAAGTCCATACACTGCTCAAACGAGGCCCACATATAAGCAGGGTTAGTACCCTGGTTATCAACCCTCGCATCATGGTTTCCAGCAACCGTATCAACCCAATTATACGGCTTATACCCCCTATGGTCAAAATCCTCCAAGACAGAACCAGTGGGGGTAGAGTTATGCTCAACCAGGTTGGAGTATGGGTACAGGTCCTTATCGGGGACCTGGCATGCCTTTTAATCCTCAGTTACCTTTTCTTGCCATGTTGGAATTACCAGATGTGTCCAAGTTGACCAACGATCCAATTCTTCATAATCCATATTGGCCTCCGGTTCTGACGAAGGTACCTGGTGACCGTCCCAAATTTGAAGGAAAATCTTGAGAAGACCCCCAAGCAGATGTCATGACCTACCATTTGTGGTGTTCTTCAAACTCTTGGGTGGATGAATCGATTCGTCTACATCTTTTCCCGCGCACTCTTACCGGCGCTATTTCTAAATGGTACATAGAACTACCCCGCAATATTTTTCAAAACTTTAATACTTTTGCTATGGCATTCCTGACACATTTCCAGTTACCGGTTCGTTATGAAGTCGGGACGCATCTCTTGAAATCTCTGAAACAAGACAAAGTCACTCATATTTCGGATAATATTCATGAGTGGAGATTTCGTCGTCGTCTAATCAAGTTTGACATTCATGATCAACTTCTAACTCACTGGTTCAATACCTCCTTTGTCAACAATATTTCACAGGACATTGCTATGGGGGCATGTGTAACTGAGGAATAAGCCATCACTTGTGCCATACCTCGACTTAGTGTACTCTTAGTCCAGCACATTATATGATATCTTGACTGATGCCCTGTGGCCAGGGACCTCTAAAGCACCACCTACCCCATCGATTGACGGTGTTATTGGTTCTTTTTCTCAGACTTCTCGTAAGTCTTCTAATGGGAAGCAAAAATCGAATTCTTCCAACAATTCTGCTCCTCCCGCTACTCTAGATTCTGGTAAGACCGCGGAGGTCAATGCCGTTCAGGCTAATCTTGCGGACAAGGCTTCTAAAGGGAAGAATAAGGGCAAAGGCAAGGCCAAATCCAATGCCCTGAAACCATAATTATCCAAACCACGTGCTGATGGTGGTTTGCAACGAAAACCGAAGTACCCTTGCCTGATCTGCGATGAAGACCACTACACCAAAGATTGTCCCCGATGATCTAAGGTTAGTCATCTTCTTAATGGCTCTAAAGGAACTACAGTAGTTCTTAAGGAACCTTTTCCATCTCAGTAGACCTAGATGGTCGAGAAGCCTTCACCATCTGCACCATTTGGGTCTCAAGTTTTAATGATGAATGGTGTTGCACCTGTTTCTATTTCCACTCGATTGAAGGATTATGCCGGATCACGCTAGTCAGCTGGGAAGGAATTCGTTGATGGCCCGCCTCCCCCACCTGCCTCTGGTCCTTTAGAAATTGAGAAGCCTAGTGCTGAACCCATTGTATGGCCAACTTCCAAAGGTGTTCTTCGAAAGTCATCCTATAATCCAAATGCTCATGCTGCTCAGCATTATAGCATTGTGGAGGATTTGGCACAGGCACCCTCCATAATGTCTGCGTTGGAAGCGCTTCAAAGTTTCCCATCTCAATGAACAACTCTGTTATCTACAATCAGCGGAATTGATCCTGCTAGTTCTAGCCTTCTTACCTTCGAACTAGAGAGTTTTTTTCCCCTGACTTCCACATCAAATCGCCCTTGTTATACAAGTCGGTATCAATGGTATTAATATTCATAGAGCTGTTGTGGATGAAGGTGCCTCTACTTGCGTTATGTCATCTGATTGCTGGAAAGCCATTGGCTCTCCAGCCCTCACCTCATCTCCCAATGCTCTCGAGGCATTCGATGGAAGGGAATCAAAACCCTTGGGTGTTCTCGCGAGTCTACCGATCACATTACAAGGTAAGACTGTCAACGTCGAAGTGGAAGTGGTTGATGCCAAACTCAACTACAATCTTCTACTTGGTCACAGCTGGACCCACACCATGTTGTGCGTTCCATCCACCCTCTTTCGACTTTTGAAATTTCCACATGAGGGAAAGATTATTACCATTGATCCGTTGTCTTTCTTTACCTCGTCCTCCAAGAACAACGTGCCATACGTGGATCAAATTCCTAATACCCCTGATAGTGTAGGACCTGGTCTTTTCAAGGACCCCATTCTCATGGGTATTTTTCCCATTCCACCACCGAACACCGTTCAAGTCAACATAATCTCTAGGTCGGATGACCCATGGATCATCCCTTCTTCTGAACAGGTGACCTCTTTTGGAGAATTGATGCCTTTGACCCTAGTTGAAATCAATTATTGCGAGATCATTGCTACATCAGATCCTCCTCCTGCTGAACATACTCCTTTGAGCATGGCTCTTGATGTTTATTCTCAATCCCCTTTGCTCGGCAATGCAGATTCACTCGATCCTTTGAGATAATTTTTTTCATCTCACGAAGCTATCATGGAGACTATGTCTCTTGAATATCTACCATGGAACGATGGACATCATCGTTCCTCATTCATGCTCGGCCTGGGGGCAATGTCTAATTTTCTTGAGCATTTTGCATCTTGGGTTCCCTCTCCGCCTCTCCAAACGCCAATATTGACTCATGAGGTACTTTCGGAAGGAAATCTAAGTAATATCACCAAAAATATGTTTATCAACATCTCCGTTAATCCCGGGATCGTTGAGAACATTCACGTGGGAGTCACTTGTTCTCCCGAAGAGATTCAAGTGTACACTAGCCTTTTTCGCAAATTCCAAGATGTTTTTTCATGGTCTTATGAAGAGATGCCTGGGATTGATCCCAGTATCCTCATGCATGAAATTCCCACCTATCCTGGTGCGAAGCCTCTGCACCAGCATCTGTGCCCGGTGCATCCTCGAAAAGCCACTGTTATAAAAGCAGAATTTGAAAAACTTCTTAAAGCGGGCTTCATATATCCGATCCCTCTGACAGATTGGGTTTCCAATATTGTCCCTGTGGATAAGAAGCAGGGCACTATTCGAGTCTATGTTGACTATATAGACCTCAATCGGGCTTGTCCTAAGGACAACTATCCCACCTTCTTTATAGATCAGATCATCGATGATTGAGCAGGGAGTGAGATCTATTCCTTTATGTATGGCTTCTTGGGTTATAATCAAATTAAAATCCTTCCATCCGATCAACATAAGACCGCCTTCATCTGTCCGTGGGGCACATTTTCCTATAAGAAGCTTTTGTTCGGCTTAAAAAACACTGGGGCTACCTTTCAGCGTACTATGTCCTATGCCTTTCATGACATACGGAATATTGTTCAATCGTATTTGGATGACCTGCTGGCTCATTTAGCTTGGCGCAAAGACCATCCCGAACATCTCTGCCATATTTTTTTCTCTACTGTAGACGTTACAACATTAGGCTTAATCCTCACAAGTGCGTCTTTTGCGTTGACTCTGGTCGTCTTTTGGGATTCATTGTCTCTAAAGATGGAATTCGCCTGGACCCTCTTAAGGTCGAGGCTATTTTTAATCTCCCATCCCCATCCTCATTGCATCAACTTCAGAGTCTTCAGGGGAAAGCGAATTTTTTACGTCGCTTTATCCCAAACTATGTATAAGTGGCCAAAGGGTTTACGCGACTTCTAAAACAGGACGTTCCCTTCCTATAGGACGAGATTTCCCAACAATACTTTGATAGACTCAAGACGTTGCTTGTCAACGCTCCATTAATACATCCTCCAAACTATCATCGCGACTTTACCCTCTATTTGGCTGCCGCATTCAGCACAATAGCCATGGTTCTGGTACAGGATGACATTGACGGAAATGAACATGTGGTTTACTATCTATCTCGAAATCTCCTCAACCCTGAAACACGTTATGCCCATGTTGAGAAGTTGGCGCTTGCCACGGTCCAGGTTGTTCAGCAATTTCGCCATTACATCCTGTTGCGCACGGTAACCGTGATTTCCGACTTTAAGCCCATGACTTAAATTTTGTCTCGACAATTGCTGGGGGGCAAGTACTCCAAATGGATTGTGATCCTTCAGGAGTTCGATTTGAAGTTCACTACTGAAAAATCGACGAAGTCACTGGTTTTTGCTGATCTTATCTGCTCTCTCCCTCCTGACTCTATTTTGGCTCAGTCCGAGGATCATATCTCGAATGAAACTCTCTTTCTTATCAGCACTCACGATTAATGGTATGGTGACATCATCGTGTACCTTCAAACATATACCTTTCGGTCCGAGTTGAAGAAGGATGCTCGACGTCGCGTTCAGCATCAATCACAACCGTATCGCATTATCAGAGATACCTTATATCGTGTTGGAGTTGATTTTGTGCTCCACCAATTTTTGACCTTGGAAGAGGCTGAGAAAGTCCTGAATGACTGTCACAGTGGCGCTTGTGCCGGTCACATGTACGGTTATGCTACCGCCCAGAAAATTCTACGTGCGGGTTACTTCTGGCCATCTATATTCAAAGGATGTATTGTTGCAATTAGAAAGTGTCATGTATGCCAGATCTTTCAATGCAAGATGCATGAGCCACCCCTCCCTTTACATCCTGTCATTACCGTAGGCCCTTTTGCCAAATGGGGCATTGATTTTATGACATGTAACCCTCACTCGACTAGGGGGCATGCTTATATCATCGTTGCCGTAGACTACTTCACCAAGTGGGGCGAGGCAATGCCTACATTAGCTGCCGACAGTAAGACAACCGCTCAATTCATTTTCAACCATGTGATCATGCGTTTTGGCGTTCCTCAAGCCATTGTCACCAATCATGGCACTCATTTTAAAGACTATATGATGGCAGAGCTGACATCAAATTTGGGCTTGTGTCACGATAGCTCGATGCCATACTACCCTCAGGAAAATGACCAGGTTGAGGCCGTGAACAAGGTGCTTGTCACGATGCTTCAACGAACAATTGGTATTCACAAATCCAAATGGCATATCCAATTTTTCTCAGCTCTCTGGGCCTACCGAACGTTAGTAAAGAGCGCGACCAGATTCACACCTTTCCAGTTAGTGTATGGTATGGAACTGACTCTTGCAGTTGAATGTGAGATCCCTTCACTGAAGTTGGCTGTGGAATTACTGCCCGACACTTCCCTGGAGGAAGAATGTCTTCTATATCTGGAAAGACTAGACGAAACTCGCCGCTTGGCTGCTTTGGTTATCGAGGCACAGAAAAAGCGGGCTAAAGCTCATTTTGATCAAATGGTTTCTCCTTGCTCTTTTATCTAAGGGGACCTCGTCCTCTTATATGATCAAGCACAAGATAAGATTGGGGCAGGAAAATTCCAACCCATGAGGCATGGACCCTATATCGTCAAATGTGTATTAAAAAATGGGGCCTATGAGATAATAAATTATGAATGTGTCCCTTTGATGTAACCTAGGAATGGGTTGTACCTGAAGAAGTATTACGCTTGAATTATTCTTGTATGGTGTGTGTACATAAGTGATTTCTTCATTTTTGTGCATGTGTGGTGTGGTGTGCTTTGTAAGCGTCTTTCTGCTGATTGGGTCCTCCTGATTGTACAGATGTCTATTACTCCTTATGTTGGTTTCGCGGATGGTGCCTCCCGCAGTACCAAGAATCTGTCTTCGGAAGCCTGGGTAATCTACAATCTTGCTGGTGAGTTAGTTAATTTACAAGGTGTTTGTCTAGGGCCTACTAAAAATAATGTCGCGGAATATAGTGCCATTTTTTAATTATTAAATGAGGTCGTTAACATCGGTATTCATGCATTACTTGTATATCTAGACTCATAGCTTGTAGTGTTACAACTCAATGGTCATTATTCAGTTAAGAACCCATCCATTTTAAGACTGTATCTACGTATTTGTTTACTGGAAAGAAATTTTGATTAAATCACATATCAACATATACCCAGACACATGAATGCGTTAACATATGCAATGGCTAACATGATATTAGATAGAAATTTACGCAAATTGTAAAAAACATCATCATATGTGAAAAATATCCATGCAGAAATATATATATATGTGTGTGTGTGTGTGTGTGTGTGTGTGTGTGTGTGTGTGTGTGTGTGTGTGGAAATGTTTGCAGTGTGTGCATCATATAAAATCCCCAAACTATGTGTGTTTTTTTTAATTACATCCGGAGACGACATGTCTCTCAAAAATATGCATATGAAAAGCCTAGGCGACTAATCAACATGGTGCTCATGGTAGCATGTTACTGCCCGCACCAATCGCCTCAGTAAGCGATGAAGGTGACTAGGCACCCCTATGGTGTGCCTCTAATAAGCCATAGGGACATCTGCTAGGAAAGCATAATCAGGAATCCCATGGGAAATTCCCTCTAAGTTCTGAACCAGCTCGTTCCCCTCGCCCCCCTCACCTTGAGGGTCTAGAGGGGTCCTCTGCGCGATTGGTGACATCCCAGAGGACCTCTCTAGGCCAACATCTGCATACATATAGGCTCAATTGTTAGAACAAAAAATCATAAAATTCATAAAATCAAAAAGAGTCTTACCCAGCTCCTCATCCCAGTCCTCTCCTTCCGAGAGTGGAAGTTATGGGTCTCCTGTGAAATCAGTATCGGCATAGGGCTATTCCTCTACGATGATCAACTGTCGTTGGAGCCATCCGAAGAACTTGGGCCGCCATGACATTTTCTGGCCCCCTCCTGCTCTGGGCATCAGTGCTTCCCATCGAGCCATCCATGGCTCTCTCAAAGGTGGATCTGCGAATATCGCCCCCTAGCCCTGGAAGATAGGTAGCCGTTCTAGGATGAACAATACCAAGATAGACCCATACCCAAAATCCTTCAGTTTGGCCTTTTTAAATTTAGTCAATTTTCGTTTGATATTCATGGTTACGGTTGTGGCCCAATCAAATATTGTTGGGTTCATACATTCTGAAGCTAGGAGGAGTTGTGTTTCAGTAGGCTCATGCGGCGCCTGCGACCCCGCAGCCCGCGTTATAGTATGTAGCACCACTCTCAGTGCTAGATCGGGAACAGTGTGAATGTCAACTTTACCACTACCTAATCTTGTTTGTGCCCCTGGGCACACTCTTTCCATAGCCATTGACATTTTTTCACCAGAAGGCCTAGTACCTATCATAATCGAGACTGGACCACTGCGAGACAATCCAGTGATGAAGTAGACATCGGACACTTCGAGTTCAAGCACTTGATCTTGAAGCCTAAAATTCTCTTCATTCTCATCCCAGATACTTATCAAGTACTGTAACAATTCAGGTTGTGCCTTGAGACATGGTGTCAAGAATAATTTATTTAAACCACAATCCTGGAGAGCATTCATGCATTTCTCATTCCCCATTGCCATTTCATCCTCTTCACCATGCTCCCTTTCTTTCCATTCAATAACTATTGTGGCTTTATACTTACATCAAATTGGCCATAAGCACATCATAAGTTCCCTTGGGCATTCAAAAATCTAATTGATTGGTTCAATTTTTGTAAAATTTGAGCGGAAAATGAGGTGTGCAGTTGGCGCGACTATTTTGTTGACAGTCACGCCAGCTGGCGTGACCCCTTTGCAAAAAGAGCTCAGTTGGCATGGGTCCATGCCTCATACCCGCACCAACTGTGGGAGCCCTAAATTTGCAAATCCTCCCCTCAGGGATCCCAAATCATAATGGAAAGCTATGAAATATAGATTAAAACATAGCTAATGGAAGTTCTTCTTACCTGGAAAAGACAGGATTTAGAATGATGCACCAGATCGTCCACAATTGTCACCACAATATCGCAAGGAAATAACTCACTATCACTCTGCACAAGAGGTAAAAAGTAAAAAGTAAATATGTTTTTACTATTTGGTCAAATTTATAACTTTTCAAAATCAAATTAGGTTTTGGAGCTTATTTTTTTGATATTTTATCATATTTTGTCGAAAAATGGGTTTTACGCTTGCTTTTTGTGCAGCGACAGGTTTTCACGCGACTGGGATGACGATGCAAGTTGTATCTTATACTTTTTTGGACTCGGTAAAAACATGAAAAAGTCACTACTGGAGTCATCTTTCAGCTCTTTTCTGACTCTCTAAAAATGAAAAGATTGCTGAGTCGCTTGTTGTTTTGAGCTCGTTAAATTGGTTGTGAAACGACATCTACCCAGTATACGTTTACCCCTTTTTCGGGCTGGGATAGATTATTTACGAAAAAGGAATACCCTAGCCTATCGCGACTAGGAGGTTCTCTCAGATATAGTTTTCTATCTTTTCGGATCTGTGGGATTATCTACAAAAAGGGACTGCTGGAGTTTTCTTTTCCACTATCTTTTCAAACTCTCTAAACATGAAAAGACGCCGAGTTCTTCCTTTGTTAGACTTGTTAAAACTTGATGACATTGGACTCTGTCGTAATGATGATACTCGAGTTCCTCCTTCCTAGGGCTCATTAAATGTACTAGGTTGGATTTTTCTGAAGGAAAAACTTATATCACAAGCATATGCTATCCCCTTCAAGCTTGTATCCAAAAATAATTGGGGTACTCACCAGAAATGGTGGGGGAAAATGGAACTAGTATCACCGTCGTGTCGGCAGTATGTCGCTCTTGAACATGGTACTTGTTTGCTTTCGTGTCGGGTTGGGGAAATCTCATCTCTTTTTCTACTTTCCTCCATGGGTTTGGGTAATCTCTTTTGACCACTCATCTGCTCTTTTCCCCGTCATCATGACCTCAGATCCTTTGATTTCAAATACTGCCAAATCTAGTGTCATGCCACCGATATGTTCAAGAGAAGTTGGCCTCTGCGGTTTTCAACCTCCCTCTGATTCTCTACTGATCTTGATTTGCAAACATCATATTCCTCTGTCTCACATCGATGATGTGGGAAACATTATGGCCCACCTTCGATTTAGGTCACTTCCTGTCGACTTCAGCTCATTATCCAGGAAGTTGATCTAGATACTCCCTCCAGGTACCTTAGAGCCTGCATGCCTCAATGGCAGGTTCTTCACATTCAACACAAGGTTTTCATCACTGGCCTTCAATCGAATGATTCTATGGGTGTTCGACACCATCTCACTGTTCACATTCCATGAATTGTACCTATAGTACCTTAAGGACCATCCTCATTATTTATGGTTCCTCTCGCATCTATTAATGGCTTTCATTATTAGCTTGTAATCAGATGATGTTCTTGCATGTTTGACTTCAACTCACTTATTCACATGCTGGGACTTGTACTCTGTTCGGGTCAAGATGGAGTGCAAGACCCTGGATTTTTTCTGATCAAATCCAGGCTGTGGATTCTTTTTGGATTATCATGATTTCTTACATGACTCATTTGATTGGATGGTTGCGACCATACCTGATTCTACTTGTTGATCCTTCTTGGATGGTTGCGTCCATGCCTTGGAACCCGGTTATTGTACACTCTATTATGGATGGTTGTGCCCATACCACATGTCATGTCTTTGAGATATCAGTTTTATTTGTCTTCGCAAGTTTTCCAACAACAGTGTTTTCAGTTGGGCGCGTTCTCATAAAGAATTTCACCTCTCCCTCTCTCTCGAACCTCATGCTTTAGGGGGCATCTGTTACACAGCGTTTTGTCACCATCCCTACAATCGCTCGTCCCACACATTGGAGGGCTATTCCCATGACTTGTGAGCAGTAACATGACCTGAAACCACTTTCATGGCATCCCCTTGCATAAGGACAAACATTCCCCTGAAGAAGGTTTCCTCTGAAAAACCCTAAAAATAGATCTTTTTGCCTTGGCGCGACTAGCTAGTTCATCCCTTGTGCCAATGGGGGAATTCCACCATAGAGGGCGCGCCAACTGGCGCTTTGTCCCTGTGTCTCACTCATGCCAAGCTTAATAAGGGATTTTCTTTAAAAATAAATGGCAGAAGTTTGATTCCAAAAAACTCCTGAACGATTCATCAAAAGGAGTTGGGTGGATTGGCTTTGGTTCTCCATGTATAGGAAGTGGTTTTCCACCTATCATGGAAGCTTCCTTAGTGATAGGGCCTATCCCATGATTGTAGGGATCCCAATTTCTCTTCCTCCATCTATAAAATCTTGCCTTCTCCATTAGCAAGCTAGCTGAACTTGTAGGAAGGAAACTATAGCCAAGCAGCTGTTAAGAGACAAGCTGAAGAGAGAGAGCTTCGTCCAGATTCCCGACAGGCTTTGTTGAGACATGCTCCACTATTAACTCCGCCAAAGGAAGATCATATCGTCAGAGCTTTGGGTTGTAATCTTTCCTTTGTTATTTATAATATAAGCGACTTTGATTATGGTTCCATTCATGTGTTCATTTCTCTATGCAATGCTATGAATTATGTCCTCTCTGACTGATATATGGTTACATGCTTTAGATTTTACGTTGTATGTCATTGTTTCCTTGTATGTGTGCAAGTGTTCGGATGTGTCGAACAGAAGTACCATGATCTGGCAAGAGAGGGACGAGAAACATCATCCTTTCTTCAACGACCACTGCATGGGATTTGAGGTAGGCTACTCGTTATGATTTTTATCATTTTGTAACTAGGAACCTGCGTCATTACATGACTTGATTGTTGCTAGACCCGATCTGGGCTAGTAGAGATCGTTTATGTCCGCAGAGGGGATTTACCTCTTCAACACTAATTCTATTTGATTGCTTGCACTAAATGCATTGATTTCAGTGTAGATTTTGGTTTTTAATCCTATTTTCCTACTTCCACTAGATGCATTGATTTGATTGTAGATGTTGATTTCTAATCTTATTTGATTTATTACATTAGATGCATTGATTACTTGCATTAGATGCATTGATTTCAGTGTAGATGTTGTTTTCTAATCTTATTTGATTTATTACATTAGATGCATTTATTTTAGTGTATATGCTGATTTATGATTTGTTGTAATTTGATGTATGATGGTACATTAATTTTAAAGTCATTGGATTAATAGTGAGCATTGATTTCATTGTAAGCACAAAACATTATTGAGAATGTACATTGATTTTTGTGTTATAGTAATTAAACCTATTAATATTGGAGACAAAGAGACACAAAGTATGATGTTTACTACAACAACTCAAGCAAAATATTTAAATGGTTTACAATTCCAACTATCCTTTTCATATAATCGATATGAAAATATGAAAAAACTAAGAAGGGTGACAATAAGAATAGTAGAAGAAAATAGTTTGATATTGATCAAAATGAATACTATTTGTAATTGACTACATTCTTATTATTCACATTTTTTATCATTCAAAATTATTACATTTTCACTTTACATTTAAAATTTTTATTTCACCATTTTTCACAGTTAAAGTTATTTTACAATATTTATCATCTTAACAAACTGAGGCAACTAAGAAAATTTAAAATTAAAATGACTTGATAAATATCAGATATATTTAGCATATTTAAAATGGTTATATTAATATTCGATATATTTACATATTATTGATAAAATTAATCTTGTGTTCCTCGTATTATCGATATACTTTCCTTGACCGCACACGACTGAAACCAACCTAGATCCATATTAACTCCGAATCTATCAAGCACCGAGAGGGATCAAATATTTCAATGTGAAAATATTTTCTCAAGTTTTGCACTCAAAAAAGAGGTTTGCACCTTGAGATATTTGATCACTCTCGACGCTTGATAGATCTGGAGTTAAGATGGATCTAGTACATAGAAAAAGGGGGATTCAAATTGTGGAGTGTTTTAGTGATTCATCCTCTAAAAAATTTGTGCCAGCTTAACATCTCGCTAATATATTATATTTCTTAATGATTTTTATATGAGTATGAAGCTAAAGTGATAGTTTAAAAACATTGCCTAAACAGTGTAACAATAGAGGGAAGTACTCTAAGGTCGAATCCATAATTATGTAAATTATTACTATTGTTTTTACATACATTTTGTTTCCTAAGCTACTCATACATTACTACACAAAATATCAGTCTAATATCACAATTATTGTAATTTAAGTATCTTTGAACAAAGGTTATATGAAGCAATAAATTGAAGTAGTGCATGCAATAGTATTATATATTTTGCAGGACTTAAATATTCAACATATTTATTGCATGGTTAATTCATATTCCATGAAACATTAAACAAGAATTACAATAATATGTATATATAAAAGTTAATTATTTTTACTAATATATGATTATACCTATAGAAATAATGAAAAACTAAAGACAAATAATATAATCTTATTTTAATAAATAGTAAGAAATGTTTTCCATAACACTATTTGAAATCAAACTTTTACCTTATAATTTATAACTTTGAGTCCCAATAACATTTTAATATAGATTCTAATATTCTTCATATAATAAAACTTTATAATAAATAACCCTATATAACAAGCCACAATACTATTCACTAGTAGTTTCAACTTGGAATCTAGAAGCTAGACCTTTGTGTTGTTTTTGGCGTAGTTCTTTTGTATTGTTGAATCTAAAGGCTTGACCAAACATTGTTGAGTCACTAATGAACCTTCTTTCCTTCTCCTTGGGAAGTCTTCCTTCCCACAGGCTCTTGAATTTTAATTGGGGTATACAAGAGATGAATACGCCAGTAATGTGGAGGTGAGCTCTCAATTTCTAGAGGTTCTCACTCAATAAAAATCCCCACTCACCAAAATGACAAACATAACTATTTAATTTCTCAAAAGTACCACAACGTTAGGACATTTTTCTAACATTAGGTTCAATCAAAAGGTGAGATTCTCATAGCCCGCTCTTATTTTATACAATCTATTATTGTTTCTAATTATCCTATCATGCAAGTTTTACCATTTTATTAGTTTCCAAATTCCTATTATTCATTTACTTATTTGTCACAAATTTATCAAGCCTCTCATGAATTTCATTTTTTTATTTTTCTCTAAAATATTCGTCGCCCCAAACATGCTTTCTATTTCTTCTCTTAGTTGTCTATTGATCCCAATTCACTTTCCCATAAGTTGGTGCTCAAGTGGTTCTTCAACTAGAATTAACTATTAGGTATGAATTTTATGTCTCTAATCTCTCCTACCTTTTTCGAGTTTCAAAATTTAGTTAGAGATTATAATTTGGCGTATTCTAACTTATAGATGAAATATCATTTTTCATGAGAATCTGATAATATAATTTCATGCACACTACACTACCTTTTAGTGCTAGAATTCATTTAACATTGTATTGCCAATATTTATAAATTTATAATTTAGAAATATCATCCCCTTATGTTTTAGGATAGCTATAATCTTTAATTGATTTTAATTTAATTCATTTCAATTTTTTATAAATTTTTGTTTTGAAAATATCCACAAAATCCTTTTTCCAAGTCTTCTCTAAATTTTGAATATGAATTTCCTCTATATTTGTTTTTTTTTGTATTCATTAACTAGGTATTTAATCTCGAAAATTTTGAATTCCATTCTCCTTTTTGTACTCTTGATACCAAGGTTTCTAACTTAGATGTTCCCTTCAAGAACTCCTCACACAGGTTTATTAAGGGTTCCACAAAACTTTCTCTTTAAGTATTCATGACTAATCTTGAGGAACACATGCACAATGTACTGTCAAAATATTTCTTATACTAACCATGTGCGTGGGGTGGGGGTTGAATCTGTATAAGGCTATTCTGATCATCAATTAAACTATAAAAAATCTTTTAAAATAAATACTTATTAAATTGGTATTAGAACCATTCATGAAATCAATAAATCAGAACACATAAGTCATATCACATTATCAACACACATGGCGTAGATATTTTAGGTGGAAACCCATAAAAGGAAGAAAACTATCATTATTATTCTTATTTTCATCAATATTTGATTACATATATTCACTGGAAACAACCAGTAAGAAACACCCACTTCCTCCTCAAAGTTTTGTTGGCACCCAGCAACAGTAAGCACCCACTCCATTGCAAGGTTTATCTAACACCAACCAAATGGAGGCACCAACCTCCAAATCGATTTAGACCTCCCTTTCATATGATTTTGAAACTATATCTACTAGATTTAACATAAAATTCAAAATCCACACAACATCTTCAACAAGTTCTTCTTTTTTTAGCATCACACTCACTCTTACAACAACACATCCTTTTTCACTAGCAATATACTCACTAAGTCACAATATTTAACATACTTAGTCGCCACAGTAAAAAAAAAAACAAATTTATAAACAAATAATTAACGTCACAATTAGAAAAATAATATTTTTTTCCATCAACAATATACATTATAATATCTAAGATTCAAATAGTAACACACCAACTCTCAAAATCAAATCAAAACAATGTGATTTCAACCATCTCTAACTTCAATATCAGAAGACATGTATTTAAGTAACATATGCCAAAAAATAATATATTCATGTCATACCCTCTCATACAATATGAAATACACGTTTTGTACTCAATGAACTCAAAAAGTAACTTTGATCCTGGGAGCCAAACAATATCTCTGAATTATTCATCACATAGTCACAATAAAGATCATGCAATACAATTACCATAGAATAACATCTCTATGTCTAGCACCTGATTCAATTATTCATAGAGGTTCTATTTCTTGCAAATTCATAGGGGTAACATTATCTGAACCATGAATTCTTCTTAAACATGTTACCCCTCCTACATTTGGAATGCATCCCTCTATTTGACTCAATAGTTATAGCTATGCAGTTGCCTCCATGCCAAAATAAATTCAAGTCCATATAGCAGCAATGGCGCACAAGATCTCAAACCACCATATACTTCTAATTTACACTTAATAGTAATAAATACAAAAGATAAGATAATTATACTCCCATCACTTAACTTAAAACATCACTATTCCATGGGCTTGAAGCTTTATGCATAACATATTTTATAGAAGAAAATAAGCATTTGACTAGAGAACTTAATAGACAAATGTACTACATAAATAATCATAGTGCTTATGCATCAAATCGCAATGGTGCTTCACCATTTTTAAATAAAGGAAATTCACCCTGCTACTTTGACTCTTCATATGGTAAATAACATATCAATAATTTTATTGTGTTGATCTCTTTGCATTAAGCATGAAAAAACCAGACATAGATTACAATTGCATTACATTAGGGAAGAAATACCATATAGATCACTATCGCACTTCACCAGGAAAAAGAAAACAGTTTGTATGCCTCATCATCGCACTACACCAAATCATGTCAGACATCGATATAGACCATCACCAATCATAGAAAATTGTATCAGACTTGTACTGATTTGAGCTTTAAAAATTATATCAAAGTGGATCGATCACCAAGACATTTTCATCCTAAAGCTTCGATGATTCACATTGCTTGGATATGCTTGTCACATTTCTTGACTCAAAGATTCCATACTTATACTAAAAAAAGGAGCACCGCAAGGTTAACATTGCATCGTTCACCGAACATATTCATTGCTTATTGCATTGATTCAAAATTTATTTTTTGCACACATTAATGTACCATTCCCCTTTGACCTTTGTTCCTTTCTCACCAATGCACTAAACCAAAACCAAAATTATTGAACCCACACACTCTTCACACTATATCAAAGAAAACCAACTAGATATAACAGCATTCTCCTTAATGTTTTAACTTGGTGCCATTCAATGAAGAATTTAAACAAATTTGAGACGATGACCACCTCAAGGCTGACATGAAATACCATAGGATTTACCATGGAAAATTCAATGGTAAATTTCACAAAAAAAAACCGTGAGAATTATTACCGTGGACAATACAATTAATCACTTTTTAGGCCAATCAAATAAATCAAAAGTTAAATCGTGGTTTTCATGAAACTGAATAGAGAAAATTGGTTTGAAATAAACACTAAACGAGGTCATGTATTGGGACAAACGAAAGCCATCAGTTTACATTTCTATGAAATCTTATTTCATAAGGATAATTTTCATTACTAATGTTGATTATAGAGGGTTAATCTATGGAGGAATGCATATTGGTAGGATTAAAAAACGTCGAAAGAGTCAGCCAACGTCAAAATGGCCACTCCATGTTCCATCCATCATTAGTAGCTTCTCTAGGGATATTTAATTTTTTTTTTCACCCTATATCAACCACTATTAGAAAGAATATTGCATGAGGGAAACATATCATGGCTAGGTTATAGCAGCACTAGGCCATTATTATTGATGCCAAGCACTCAAACTACCCTACATAAAAAAATCCATCAGAGAAACATTAGAGCCATGCCAACACTACATCATCAAATAATTGTTGACATCGATACCAACAAAACGTTCCAAAAATCGCCCCATTTGGCATTGATAGCAACCACAATTACCAACTACCAGATGATGTTGATTCTACTCTTGGTTGATATCTCTCCCCCCTTTGACATAAATGAAAAATTACGAAGGGTCATGTAATATCTCCCCCTAAGACTAGGCATCAAAAAATAAATACCATAAATAGTCAAGTAATGATACTCCCCCTCATTTGATGATAAATATTGTTTGGATACTATTGCATGCAATAGTCCAATCCACTTGTGAATTGTTGTCATATGAGCTTAGTTGAGAAATATATGGAAGAGAGGAAGAATACACCATCCCCAATCTCTATCTAATTTTTTATTATGCTAAAAACCGCCATCATACATGGGGTCTCCCTGATATGAAGTACCATTTATACCTCACGCCATTTGGGGTAGGAGCCCCATCCTGGAAATAGGATGAAATGCCATATTATTAATTATTTTTCTTGGTTGCAATAAACAATAAGAGAGTATGAATATATCTTTTATATGAGAAATTAAGCCATGTGAAGTATTCAATTGAAATGTGCATAAAGGTTCCTTCACGGAAGTAAAGAGAAAGCAACTATTTAGAAGAAAAATAGTTGTACTATCCTAATAAAGACACATGCATGTATCTAAGAGAATTATTAGTTATCTTGAAAAATATTTCATAAATAAATAAGAATCATGAAATCAAGAGACACATGATTCAAGGATGCATACTAAATCCAACGAAATAGTTCATATTAATTAGTATGTAGTAATATAAACATACACTGCAAAAAATGAAAGAATATAATTACAATCATTCACGACATATGCATAAACATGCATTGGCTCCAAGGGCTTTAGATTATTAAGTGAAGTTCCGAAGATACACCATTGCAATGGTACAACATTGGCTCCAATAGTGGAAGGTTAATTCACCAGTTTCTCCTTAAAAGGACGATCTTCTCTCCTATTCCTAGCTTGAGAAGCCAAGGTGAAAATTCATTTTTCTTGGCCTATGAGGGTGTATTTATAACAAATTAGGTGACTCTACACCTCCCTTGTGACTCTTGACCTCCCTTATGACTCTTGAGCTTCCATGTTTCTTTTCATATTCCTATGTGAACTTTGATATTCTACATGACTCTAGGACTCTATAGTGACTTTTCACATTCCATGTCTAACCCTTGGGATTTTGCACATTTTACATCTTCTCATTTTTAAAAAATAAAATATTACATTCCAAACATTGTGGCAAAATACATTGACAACACAAGACTTTTGTGGTGACACTTTGAAAAGCCATGACTTGGCGATGGTGACATTAGAATTTGTTATAGTGTATCAATTCTAATATCTTCTATTTTTTTCTATCTTCACATATTCATGATAGGTCTTACTTGTACTCCAACTTCATCCTCTAAAGGGTTGGTTATGATATAGATTCCTCCATGTGATATTTATCTTAATCCATATTTCATAGTTCAATGTCCCTTTATCTCTTTGTTTGATGATCTCTCGGTGCCTCAACTTCACAAGTTTCCTCTTGCAGCACCTCCTTGATGTCCTCCTTAAGCAATAATCTTGCCATGTTAAGATAATAAATCCCCAAAATGAAGTTCACTAATGGCAAGACAATATTAGTCTTAAAATCACCTAGTCTACCTTGTTTCTCATGCAACATCCTGACTAAGATGGGACAATATGAAAGGTTGAGGGGAGAGGCCTTATTGAGCATAGTTCACAAGACTAGGAGGTGGTGGATGAGGGACTAGACACTGTGACTACGTAGCTGAGAGAGAGGCAAGCCAAATATTGTGCAATGGGAAAGTCCAAGAGGTAGGGAGGAATGACTAGGCATTGTGACTACGCAGTAGATGAGGGAGAGGGTCAAAGGAACGAAAATTTAAGCATTGTAAGTGTATATAATATGCTCTACTATCCATTGTGATTTCATGTTGCATATGCGGAAAGATATGGCTAATTAAAATTATGCATTGGGAAAGTGAAACTAGGAAGACTTAGTGATTGAGAATTGTAGTTGCTTAGTGTGCAGTTAAGGGAGACTGTCCTCTAGGGTTGCGTAGTGCATAGTTCTAGGATGTAGAGGCACCATCAATTTTTTTTAGTTATACATAATGCATAGTTAAAGGATACTGAAAGGTTATCCATTGTTTGAGCAAGTTGCGAAGATAATGAAAACTCTAAAAATGACTAAGTATGGGATCAATAAAACAAAAAAGTGAGATTAAAATCATATAAAAAGTCTTGCACGTTATCACACACTCATAAATTATCAACCACATGATAATAGGATACATAGTACCCAAAATTAACATGTATTCATTGAAAGTAAAATAAAACGACACTTACCTCCAAATGCAAAACTTGAGATATACCTTTACAACGTAAGTGTGGACTGCAAAGAGAAAGTGCACAATATCTTGGGAACGAGTCCAATTCATGTCCCCATGATAGATAGGATCCATTAATGCAATATAATGCTCCATAAATGCCTCTCAAAAATGTGCCATAACTTCCTTTCACAAAGAATGACACCTCCCTTAACAAAATATGATACTTTGGATTCCTTTAGAAAGGGACTTGAAAAGCTTAGCGAATGAGTATAGAAGCACTCTAAAAAATATAAATTAAAGCTCATATGATAAAAGGGAGGATACCAAATTTGAATGTAGGCCAAAATTTGGAGGGTGTTTTAGTGGTGACAAAACTTGGTGATTCACTGGAAGAAGCCCAACTTCTCTATTCAGGTTTAGCTTTATGCATAGAGTCTAGTATTTCAGGAAGTATTGATTCACTATGTGGATCACCTCAACTTCACCACTTATCTCTGTTGCATATGTAGTCCCTCTTGTTCCCTTTATTGGTTCAAACACATTTACAAGGATTATCACATCTCAATTGTTTTGATTGGGGAGAAGGATAGTATATATTCATGAGTTTAGAATGATTAGAGTTTTAGTTCCATCTCTAGTGTTTCTCCACTACTAGTAAGCCTATTCAGTACCCCAATAGAGTCACTTTTAGGAAAATTAAGAATTTATTTTTTGGCATCAAGCCTGTTCAATACCCCAACGAAGTTGCTTGCTTCACCTCTCTGTGCAGGAAGCCTTTCTCTACTTTCACCCCTTGTTTTATCTTCAATATGCTCATTGGAATTTTATCGACATTTTATCACTAAGGTGGAAGAGGGACCCTGACTTATTTGAAAGTAAGAGAGGTTATTCCTTTTGTAGAGACTCTTATATACCTCTGGAATTAATATGCTCACTTTTAGTTTTCTCGTTTCCATTCTCTAATCGATTGGATTGATAGGTGAAAACACCATTCAATTAAAATAGTGAGCCAAGGAATGAAGGTTCTATTGAATGGATATGTAAATCATGGCTCTACTTAAATTTTTCCATTCAAATGGATTGTATTTCCATTCATACATCATTAACCTTAAATATACTAGACTTAAGAAAACAAGAAGAACTGAAATTTAACCAAGAATTGATGAATGTCACAAAGGCCTTTAAAAAATTCATTGTATTTGTAAAAACCATTAAAAAGCTTCTACACAATGTCTATTTACATACACAGAACAAAAGGAACCCAAAATAGGAAAGAGAGGAGGTGACATGAGAAAATCAAGAACAAAAAACAAACAATAAAATAAACATGTACATAGGCAAAAACGATGCCCCAAGTTGCTACTGAAAATAACCCTTGAGATCTTGGCCATTAACAAGAAGAGAGTTGATCTTCACATCCAAGGGTTGGAGATGATAATTATGGTGGAAAATATTATCATGAATGATAAAGGGTATGATCCATAGGGATTTAAATTTGGTGTGTTTACCTTTCTCTTCATGGGCCTTATACCATTTCAATACTAGGTCTCCCACAACAAACTCCTTATTCCCCACATATTTCTTCTCAAACCAACGCTTGATACAAAGCTGATGCACAAATTTTTTTTCTTTTATTTTACACCCTTCTTCCTCTAACTTAAGAATGGTGGCTATCCTGATTTGAACAAGAAGACATGGTTTACCTTGGTATTCTGGAGAAAGTCGTAGGGTCAAGAGGTATAAGCTCATAGGAAGGATAACTTCTTTTCCATACACGAGGAAGTAAGCAAAGGTCTTCATGAAGTGTTTTTATGTAACATGGTAAACCTACAAAGCATTCATGAATGCATTATGCCAATTACTTTCCTAAGAGTAAGAAATTTTCTCAATGATCATGTGATTTAAATTCATATTAATAGACTCTGTTAAATTGTTTCCGTAAGGGTAATAGTTAAATGAGTGTTTTAAAACAATACCATTCTCCAATGAAAAATCATAAAGCTTTAGGAATGAAAAGTAAGTTTCATTGTAAAAAAACAATGATGTTGGAATGCCAAACTTGGTAATAATACTCTACTTGAGAAAGTGAATGACTTCCTACTCATTCACTTGTTTTAATAGAACCACTTCAACGTAATGAGTAAAGTAATTTGTGTCAGTTAGGATATATCAGTGTTGCTTTAATGAATGAGGAAAAATATCACCAATAACATCCAATACCAATTGTTGAAAATCCTCTTTAGCGACAATGGGCTGCAATGGGGTAATTGAATTCTTATCGCAACCAACACATATTTGACATACAATAAACTTGTCGGCATAGGAATGTGCATCGTTAATTTTTGTGGGCCAATAATAGCCATCCTAAATTACATTATGAGTTGTAGTGTCAATTATGTAGTTCCTGCAATTGGCATGTAATGAAGGTCATTCAATACCTTTTTCAAATCTTGTGCTTCTAAAAATCTTAGTAGGACACCATTATGGTGTTTCCAAAAAATCACACCATGTACAAGCTGATAATATAGATATTTAATTTGTTAGAATTTACGGCAGAAATAATAAACAATTTACCGAGAGGAATAAGCATAAAAAGCCAGCAACAAATCATTAACATAAACATAGATGTTTATCCGGGAAAACCCCAAATCCAGGGCAAAACCCAGCCAATGAAATTTCATTAAGCATTGGCCAAAACCCTGGCCAATCCGGCCAAGTGAGCCTTCACAGCTCACCTCCAGGCCTACATTACAATGAAGTCTTCCCAGCCTTTTATAGGCTCCATTACATGCAATACCATGGGCTGAAAAATAATGGATGCACAATACCATGTGCTTTGAAACCACTACTATTTACCCTAGTCAAAATTGACTCTATCTCGAGTCAATTTTACCTAAAAATTCCCCCCTTAAACTTGAGTTGGGGTTTCTTGACTAAATCCAGCCAAAACTGCTAAGTGAGACAACCCCGCTCACTCTAGCTCTTCCCCCCTCAAATTTTTACCTAGGGTAATTGCTAACTTGACATCCCCCTTATCACCTAGATCTAACCCAGACTTTACCAGTGATTACCTAGGGGTATGCATGCCATACCAGGTCTTACAACAGTATGCCCATTTACATGTAATAAAATTTAACTCCATATATATATATATATATATATATATATATATATTTCATTGTTACTTTCTTTGCACATATGAAATCAATGTCCATATAAAAAAGAACCCATCTACCGAATTACATGGGTCACCAGCCTCTGTAACGACCAGTCCTCTAGGATTTCTCTTCAGATACATGGTTCATTAATTAATTAATCCATGTACACACATCCTCTCTCGATTTAACAAGCTCTCTTCGATCTACATTTCTTCAGTGCTATGATTTGCACCTACGTAATTTCCATTGTAGAAGTATGAATAGAAACATTGAAATGAAGCTTGCCTCTAACAATGTAGTCATAAATCTCCTTCCCCTCTCGCACAGCTGCCAAGCTCTCGCATGCCAGTAAAACTGATGAAAAAATTGCCGAATTAGGTTTGTGCTCTTCAACTTGCATCTGCCGGAAAAATTCTAAATCTTTGCCATGATACCCATTATGTACAATTCCAACAATCATGGCAATCCATGTGACCACATCTCGTTGGCACATTTTCTCAAACACTTGGTTTTCATCCTCCACAAAACATCACTTGTAATACATATCCACAAGTGCACCTTCACACAAGCCTTAAGTTCTCTTGGCCAAAGCTTCCTTATTCAAATGTACATACAACCTTCACATCACCTCCAAGAACAAGTTTATCGCAACTTTGTTCTATGCCCATAATCTTCCAGGCTCTAACATCACAGTGTGAAGGATTTTCTAGAACCACGCAGTTGCCTCATCTTCCGAAAAACCACTTTGGGCAGCCTTGTCAGGATGGAGTTTCAGGGCCAAATTTCTATACGTTGAACGAGATTCGTCGGATGAGGCAGTGAGCTCGATGCCCAAGGTTTCATACAAGCATCTCTAGGTACCTTCCAATGTAACCATTTTTGTGGAAATTATGGCTCCAAAATTATAAAATTACAGGAGGAGCATGTTGAAGATTGGCCTCTTTGGTTTTTAATTGACTTTCTGATGAACCGTTAGACACCGAGAGTTCATAGCCGCCACACTAGATCTGAACCCGTGTTGTTCTGACATATTATGAAGCATATCAATGCCTCATTTTCCAGATCAAACTTCTGTAGTTCACTTTAGTCGACCAATCCACTTCATCTAGAGCTCGATCTACAAAAGTTTCATTCTCCTCTACTACCACATATTCCACGTGCTCACATTTTCCAACCACCCTTTCGTATGCATATCAAAACAAATAGAACCTATGGATCCTCCTTTGGAATCTTCACTCTCATTTTGATTGCCATACCGATTTTCAGTGATCGGCTTTGAGCCATTACCCACGGCCACCTCACTAGTGCGATGATGATCTCATTTTCGAAGCCAACGAAGTCGTCCACATAAGCTTAAACTATTGGACCTATAGTGCAAATTTTGTCATCGAATTTTCTTTTTCATGCAATCTTTGTAGCAATCAACAGTTTTCATCTCATGTGAATTTGCATGCCATCGATTTGGGCATATTTCTTCTGTCATGATGCAGATTGGCACTGGCTCGCTTGATCAAGATTTTTCCTTTGAGCTGGATCTTCCTATGCACCACTCAAATATTCTCTTTTGTGTAGTTGCATGTTTACCCATTGCTTGACTCTTTGTCAGCAATAGTTCCACACCAGATCTGACAATATATGTGTGCTTTATATGAAAATTTGTTTGTGATAAAATGCTACACAACAGATCTAGCTTCTTCACATGCAGATCTATCCAATCAAAATGCACAGAGATGATCCCACTTATTTACACAACAGCAATGAAACTATAGACAAAATAAAATTATTACACGAGATTTGAACCTGGCTCTGATACCAGTTGTTAGAATTTACGACAGAAATAATAAAAAATTTATTGAGAAGAGTAAACATAAAAATACAGCAACAAATCATTAACATAAACATATATGTTTATCTGGGAGAACCCCAAATCAGGGGCAAAACCCAACCAATGAAATTTCATTAAGCATTGGCCAAAACCCTAGCCAATCCAGCCAAGTGAGCCTTCACCACTCACCTCCAGGCCTACATTACAATGAAGTCTTCCCAGCCTTTTATAGGCTCCATTACATGCAATACCATGGGTTGAAAAACCATGGGTGCACAATACCATGTGACTCGAAACCAATACTATTTACCCTAGTCAACATTGACTATATCCCGAGTCAAGTTTACCTAACAATTTGGTTGATAAACTCGTAGGAAAGAAGGGTTCCTGGTTCGAGTGGGAGCAATGGCGGAAGATGGTAAATTTAGGGTCGAGAAATTTAACTACCAAAACTTCCCACTGTGGAAGATGCAAATGGAGGATTATCCATATCAGAAAGATTTGTACCTACCATTGAGCAGAAAAACAAAGAAGCTGATGGGTATGATAGACACAGAATGGGAGATTCTCGATAGAAAGGCACTCGGAACAATATGGTTGTGCCTAGCGGCGTCGATAGCCTTCAATATTTCAAAGGAAACAACAACAGAGGGTTTGATTAAGGCGCTGGCGAAACTATATGAAAAACCCTTAGCCTCAAACAAGGTATTTCTTATGAAATTTTTATTTAATATGAATATGTCGAAAGGTGGATCTGTTGCAGACCATTTAAATTATTTTAATACAGTTACCAGTTAGTTAATTTTTGTAGGGGTAAAATTTGATGATGAAGTTAGGGCTCTTTTATTTCTGTGCTCATTGCTAGAAATCTAGAATGGTTTAGTTATGGCCATTAATAACTCTATCTCTGGATCTAGTACTTTAAAGTTTGATGATGCTATTGGTGCTATCCTTAGCAAGGAAATGCGACGGAAAAGCTCCGGTGAGACTTCGGGTACTGCTTTGAGTGCAGAGTCTAGGGGAAGAAAAATGGAAAGAGTAAAGAGCTCAGGATATCGCAGTAAATCAAGGAAAGGTATATCCAAGTCCATATCAGGGATAGTGTGCTAGAAATGTGGAAAGAAAGGACACCTGAAGAAAGATTGTAGATCCCGGAAGGGAAAAGAATTAGACACATAGCAAGAAAAAAATCATGAAGCAAATGTGACAGCTGATGTGTTACAAGATGCTTTGATTCTTTCTTTCGAAAATGTTACTGATTGCTGGGTGTTAGATTCAGGGGTCTCATTCCATGCCACACCTGATAAGAAATATTTTCATGACTATGTTCAAGGAAATTTTGGACAAGTCTGTTTGGGTGATGATAAACCCTGTAAAATTGTTGGAATGGGTAAAGTTCTTGTAAAACAACAAAATGGAAACCAATGGCTACTAAAGGAGATAAGGCATGTTCCAGATCTGAAGAAAAATCTGATTTCAATAAGGCAGTTAGGTGGTGAAGGTTGTGTGACAAATTTCGCAGATAAAACTTGGAAGGTCACCAAAGGAGCCCTGGTAATAGAAAAAGGTGAAAAGGTTGGTACATTGTATTTATGCAATGGTATTTCTAACTTTGTTAATGCTTTAACTTCCAAAGGAGCAGATGCATCATTATGGCATCATAGGCTCGGACACATGAGACAGAAGGGGATGAAGATTCTTCACTCAAGAAATTTTTTGCCAAGTTTGAATAATGTTGATTTGGATTTCTACAAGAATTGCATTTATGGAAAACAGAAGAGAGTTAGATTTCTCAAATTTGGGAAAGAAAATAACAGCGAAAAATTAGAGCTTGTGCATACAGATGTATGGGGACCTGCTCAGGTGTCATCTCTTGGTGGCTCTCGTTATTATGTTACTTTTATTGATGATGCAACTAGAAAAACTTGGATTTATTGTATTCAGAATAAATCTGATGTATTTGATACTTTCAAGAAATGGAAAGCTTTGGTTGATATTGATACAGGAAAGAAGTTGAAGTGTGTCAGATCAGAAAATGGAGGTGAATATTACAACAAAGAGTTTGATAGGTATTGTTCAGAGCATGGAATTCGCAAAGAGAAGACAGTTCCAAGAACACCATAAGAAAATGGTGTGTCAGAAAGGATGAACAGAACAATCATGGAGCGTGTAAGGTGCATGAGATTGCATGCAAGATTTCCCTTATCGTTTTGGGCAGATGTTGTAGATACTATTGTTTATCTAATAAACAGAGGGCCTCCAATTTCCTTAGATGGTGGTATTCCAGAGGAAGCATGGACAGGTGAAAATGTAAACTACTCTTTTTTAAAGCCTTTTGGCTACAAGGCCTTTGTCCATATTAATAAAGAAAATATAACAAAGCTTGAGGCAAAATCAAATAAATGTACCTTTATTGGATATGGTGTTAATGATTTTGGTTATTGCTTATATGATTATGAAAATCAAAAAATCATTAGGAGCAGAGATGTAATATTAAATGAAAAGGTCTTGTATAAAAATCAGTTGTAGGAAAAGAAACTGGAAAAAGAAAAAAAATAATAAAGGTACCTAAAAATAATAATAATCAACAGCCACAACAACAACAATGACCACAACAACAAAAAGCACCTCAGACACCTGAAAGTGGTGTCAGAAGATCTACCAGGATAAGTAGACCCCCTGAATGATACTCTCCTTCATTATATTATTTATTGTTGACTGATTCTGGTGAACCCAAATGCTATGAAGAAGCAATGCAGGTTGAAACCAGGAAGAAGTGGGAGCTAGCCATGGAAGAAGAGATGGACTCCTTAATGCATAACTAGACTTGGGACTTAGTCAGGTTTCCTGCAGGTAAAACTACATTGCATAATAAATGGGTTTACAGGCTGAAGGAAGAAGATGAGGAAAACAAAGGTACAAAGCTAGACTTGTGGTGAAGGGATTTGCACAGAATAAAGGTATTGATTTTGATGAAATATTTTCTCCTGTTGTTAAGATGACTTCAATCGGAACTATTTTAAGTCTTGTAGCAGCGGAAGATTTACATCTTGAATAGTTAGATGTAAAGACATCATTTCTCCATGGAGATTTGGAGGAAGAGATCTATATGGAGCAACCATAAGGATATGAGGTCAAAGGAAAAGAAAAATTAGTGTGCAGGTTAAAGAAGAGCTTGTATGGCTTAAAACAGGCTCCAAGGCAGTGGTATCTAAAATTTGACAGGTTTATGTTTGAACAAGGTTATACTAGATGTCACTCTGATCATTGTGTTTATATGAAAAAGAAAAATTATGGAAGATATATGATATTGTTATTGTATCTAGATGACATGCTTGTTGCAGGGTCTAACATGCAGGAAATAAATGTGCTCAAAAAAAAATTGGAAAATTCCTTTGCAATGAACGATTTGGGAGCTGCAAAACAAATCCTTAGTATGAGAATAACTAGAGACAGGAAAAATAACAAATTAACACTATCTCAAAATGAGTACATACAAAAGGTGGTGAAAACATTTAATATGCAGAATGAAAAACTAGTTAGTACACCTTTTTCTAGCCATTTCAAACTTAGTAAGGAGATGTGCCCCAAGACCCAAGAAGAAATGAACTATATGTCTAAAGTTCCATATGCCTTAGAATTTGGAATCTTAATGTATGCAATGGTATGCAAAAGGCCTGATATTCCACATGCAATGGGAGTTGTAAGGAGGTACATGAACAATCCAGGAAAAGAACATTGGATGGTAGTGAAATGGATTCTCAGATATTTGAGAGGTACCAAAAATCAAGCATTATGCTTTGGTGGTTCAAAAATTGCTCTACAGGGATATGCTGATGCAGATATGGCAGGTGCAGAGATAACAGGAGGAGTACTACAGGATATGTATTTACTGTAGGTGGAACAGTTGTCAGTTGGGTTTCAAAAATCCAAAGTGTTGTTGCACTTTCAACAACAGAAGCAGAGTATGTTGCTGCTACAGAGGCTAGTAAGGAAATGATTTGGTTACAAAGGTTTATGCATGAATTGGGTAAGAATCATGATATGGGAATTTATACAGTGATAACCAAAGTGCCATTCATCTTGCAAAGAACTCAACATTTCATTCCAGGACTAAACACATACAGCTCAAGTACCATTTCATATGGTCAATATTGGAAGATGGACAGTTGAAGCTGGAAAAGATACACATTAGCCAGAATCTTGTAGATATGCTAACAAAATTTGTAACCAGGGAGAAACTGGAATTATGCTCAGTTTCAATTGGTCTTCAATGATGACGATGAATATGAGAAACAACCAGGTCCAAAGAGAAGTCATTTTCCAACAAATTAAGCAGCGGTGGAGTTGCTACAATTAGTATCCAAGTGGGAGATTGTTGGGTGTGGAGCCTGATTATCTTGTTTATTTTGTATCATGGCATTGGACCCCTGTACCTTAATGGGGTGGCAACATTGCCTGTAATTAAATGTTGGCTGGGGGTTCCAGGGGGGTAGTTGTGAATTTATGGAACCCCCCTTGGTGGGGGATTTCAGGGGCAGTGCCCCTGAAGCTAAAAACATATGTGAAATTTCCTTGTAAAAGTATAGTAATTTCTAGTCAATCTCATTCGTTCATTAGGCAGATGATCTGATGGTAGAAGTTATGTTTATTTTAGGGTTTTTTTTCCCTAGAAGGTAACCCTTCTCATGTATGAGGGTATTTTATTGTGGTTGTGTATTCATATGTGTATTCTCAGAGCGAGAAATAGATAGGGGAGACTGTGAGAGAGAACAAAGGATATTACAGTGGATTTGTTGTAGGTTGTGTCTCTTCATTTTGCTGGATATAGAAAGGAAGGACTGGCTGTTCGGGGTGGAAGTAGCCCAAATTGGGTGAACCATATATATCTTTGTCTCTCTGGTTTTATGTGTTTTGTGTGCTTGTGTTTTCTGCGTAATTTATGTATTTCATTTTCTCTATAATATATAATTTTCTAACATAATTCAAATCCATTTTATTTTTATCTGAAAGGTGTGAGGGAAAGGTGCCTTGCTCTAGATAATGACATACATCGGTGTACCAAGACATGGTTGTGTTTGTAGTGGTAGCTAGCTCAATGTTGCACATTTCAATTTCTTGTTCCTATCTAGAAGAATCCTCTTCTAGCAATTTGGCCACTTCCGCTGCAAGATGAAAAAGACCATAACCTTCTATTGTATGAATTGGATTGAATTATAGATCATATTCTTGAAGGATTATCATGCATTTTTCCCTCCTCTCACCCAACTCTTTTTGCACAAAGAGTGATCTAACATGAATTTTCAAGGGATAAGGCCTAAAGTTATTCATTTCCTTTTAAACTGCACATGCTTGCTTATCTATAGCAAGATAATTCAATTTCGATCCCTATAGGACAACACTCATAAATAATATTTTCCGCTTGTTTCTTGATTTTATTTTTGACTCCTGAGTAAGAAATAATGGAATAGATGTATCAGAATAAAAAGTATACAACAAGAAATATTTATTAAAATGCAGACTATATAATGTTGGGTAATAAAAAACCACTTTTTTAATCTAAGAAAAGGAATCTTTCTCCCTCTCGTCCCATTTTTAAATCACATCCTTCTAAATTATCTCTTGCAAAGTTTAACAATCTGTGCATAATCTGAGATAAACTTCTCGAGAAAGTTATAATTTCCCAAGAAGGATTGCATGGCTTTCTTATTCACAAGAAAGGTAATCTGAGCAATATTTTTGAGCCATTCTAGGTACACTTTGATCCCAAACTTATCTATAATGTGTCCCAAGAGGTTCCCCTCGGATAATACGAATATGTTCTTCTTTATATTTAAAGATATACCATATTTTTTACATCACTCAAATATTTACCTTAGATGACAAAAATTATCATACATTTTCTTTGAAAACATTGTAACATCATCCAAGTACATGAACACACTTTGGCCGATTATTCCATAGAAGACGATGACCATATCCGATTGAAAGGTAGTACCGATGTTTATAAGTCCAAAAAAAATTCGCCAAAATTAAAATATACCCCATTTAGTCCTAAAGGTGATTTTTAATCTATTGGGTTTCACTTCTAGAACTTGGTTGTATCCAAAAAATCCATCCAATAGGGAGAACGTATCTGATCCATATATAGTCTAGAGTATTTTCTTCACAGATGGCACATAATAATTATATTTATCTGAAGCTTGGTTCAAGTTGTGAAAATAAACGCATAAGCATATTTCCCTGAACTTATTTCTAACATGAATCAAATTGGAACCCTAATTAAAATTATGACCTTTACAGATGATTTGATCATCCAGTCACTTCCTTAGTTATTTCTGAATTAGGGGTTCAAGAATAAGATGATTTTTTCTCAATTTTGCTGAAATTTCTTTACCCATTCCTTGATAGGTATCACGTGATGAATAATTCCCACATCATAGGTTTTCAAATCATCATACATCCATGTGAACACATATTAGCACTGTTTTAAAACATGAACAAAGGCTTGTCACGCTTGGGGCTAACAACATGTACCAGAGTTCACATATTTCATATATTCCTTGGTGCCCAAGTTAAATTGTTCATGCGATAATGTGGAAATGTGGGTATTTGCATTAATTGTCCCCTTAAATTGGTTTTTCAGGCCTTAAAGCTTCTCTAAAGATACCACACCCTTAGATATTGGGTTTCCTTTAAGTGGCTAAGCTAATTCTTGAAAAGTCCTTTCATTCTCATATACATCGATCGTCACATCTTTAAACACATCAACATTAGCCATGAAATCCAATATTTGTTGGTCATCATTGAATACACATAAATTAGTAACATTGCTAGGAATAGATGGATTATAAATAATATCAATATAAAACTATCTCTAAGTATTGATAACCTAGAAACAACATTATTTAATGTATCTACAACTTCATTATGAATCCTAAAACAAAATTAATATTAAATGCTTGAAAGAAATAAATCAGACACCATAAATCTTATTGGTAGTTTTTGAGATTAGGTGACACAAAATCAATAGTATTATGTACCTAACATGTAACAAAATATGAGACACCTATTACCTTTAGCACTGCCACTTTGAGTTCTATGGCATTTTTTATTCCCATAATAAGTGCTTTGTATTTTTCAATGCTATTTTTGCACTCGAACTCCAATTGGCATGAAATTAGACACTTGTTATTCCGAGGATCAATAAAAATACAACCAGCTCCATAACCCTTCAATGTTTTCGAGCCATCAAAATACTAAGTCCAAATATTAGCAACAAGTGGGTTAGTGTCTACGCTAGTACTATTTAAATCTATATTACAAAAGTAATTTGCACCAGTTGGATTGCAAGGAAGGATTTACAACTGTGTATTTGGTGGTATAGGGGATGGATGCACAAGATAAGATCCATGATCAACTTCTAATAAATAATTTCTGAAACTTTATTGCGTAAATCTAATTGACTCATTATGAGCTTCAAGCATCATAACTGTATGCTTCATAAAAGGTTTAATCTCATATCAAATCTAATTATTGTTTCCCTTATAAGGAAGACAAAGATGTGACCATTCAATGGAGAAATATCCTTGCAATTTACTTGACCAATCTCTATTCAGAAGCAATCCATAGTCTTTCAGAATGTACATAATGACAATATCAATACGTTGGTGAAATTTATGATTAGATGATAAACAGATTATAACATTGTTAAACTCACCAATTACCTATATAAGTGACCTATCTAATTGTATGATTCTGGTGTCAGTCTTCTCCTATTTTACATTAATTTTCTTTGCAACAAATAAAGGCACAACATTCACAGATGAACCATAATCAACTTGGAAATTATGGACATTATAATTAAAAATTTCAAATGTTAAAAGAAAAGGGGGGCAAGTATATCTAGAATTTACATTAGCAACATTAACTACTGATTTGAGAATAGTAAAAGACTTAATAAATGAGGCTTGAGAAGCAGGAACTATCTTACCCAACAGAGGCTGAGATGAAAATTTCTGGATGATCAATTCACATTGGGCTGCCAACTTTTCCAGCTCGTAGATGGAGATATCAACATGAGCCTTCTTCATATTCTCAATGATGTTATATTCAATGTACTCATATTTTTCCGGGTGTGCTAAAGTGGTAGGTGGAGAAACTTTTTTTGATACATCAGAAGTGAAAAACTTATTCTTATTATTTCTAGAAGCATTCTTTTGAAGCTGAGTGTTTTCAAACCTAGTTTGAGTGCCTTGAACAAAATTACTATGAAGTAATATTTTTCTCAAAAATTTCTTCCTCACATCTTGGTCGGCACAGATCCTTTTATCCTCAAGTTATATTGATTTGTTGGTCGTTGAGGAGGAGCTTCACCCACTGGGGGCTCACCAACACCTTGTTGGCCATTATTTAGAATAATATCAAACATGAAAATTGAATCACCAACACTGTTATTTTCCTCTATTGAGGTTTGTTCATAATCTCTTGAGTCTGCTCTGAATGCTCTTCTGCTAACAAACTTATTATGACATTGTCGACCACAACATTCATGTTATGTTTCCATTGCAAGCATGTTTTTCAGAATGTGCTTCTTGATCAAAAGTAAAATAATTATCCATGCCAATGTTCTCACGTTAAATACAACATTAGAGCTTTGTGTAGACTTGGATGATTGATTGATGTTATTTTTAACGTACAACTTAAAGGACTTATTATTCGTAGAATCCTCACTTGAATTCATTTTTAGTTTAGATACTTCATTGGTTAACAACTTCAAGTACCTAGTCAAGTTTTCCATTTAAAAAATATCACTCAAATTAGTTTAGCAGAGGGAGCTTGGGAGTTTTTTCCAATTTCTTTGGAGTCTTTTGAATATTATTTATTAGAAATAACTCCAATAGACCTTAAGTCCTTTTCAACAACTATTTCTTCTAAAAAATTAAGAGCCAAAGTTTCCTTCGTAACTCATTTCACAAAATGGAAATGTTAGTGGCAAAGGTAACCGTATAATAATATTTAGTAATTGAATCATGAGGTTGCACATTAGTGGAGAATTTTTTCAAAATACCTGTAAATATCTTATTCAAATCCTTAAACTTTTCTTTATACCCCATCTTAATGTTTATGATTTCTTTAAGTAACATGGCATGAGTTTTATCATCAACAATTTTTTATAAGAACAATTATTTAAACTCCCTCCAATTATGGATTGAATTTGGTTGAAGGCTATGTACCAAACTGACGTTATACCCTCAAGAGTATATAAAAATAATCTACAAGAAACATCATCAAAATATACCTCTAACATCCTTATATGTAAGTAGAATTCATCAATGTGGTATTCAACCTTTGTTTTCTTGTCTGGATCATACTTTGTAAACAATTTTTTTGGGTGCTTTGGTAAGCAATGAAGGTTTCCCAGAACAGTAAGAGGCCCTTGGGCCATCCAATCCAATTGGTCATCATCCATATCTTATTTATTCTATTCCTCTTCACTTTATGATTCTGAAGGCTCTTCTCCTGCACTATTAATATTTTTTTTGTTATCCAGTTGTTCATTATATATTGGAAATTCATCATCTAAAAAATGAAATTCCTCCCCATATCCCTCCATATTTTCCCCACGAGGTGGTGGAATATCCCCTTGAAGATAAGTTTCTTCAAGAGAGTTAGCCAAATCCTCAAGGGTAGCAGTAACTAATTCTTCCACTGAAGATACTAACACCTTAATGAGCACCATCATTAGTCTATTATAAGGAGTTAAATATCACCTTTTTAGCTTAATTATTCTCTTTCTCTCCCTCACACTTAATTTCATTTTGTCATATTTTTCTAAGTGAGAATGGTGTATTAAGGGTTGTCATGATTTGAGGCGTAATATGGTTAAATGCAGGAAAATGAACGGAGTAATGTCATATTTTAGAAATATTTCATAATCAAGGCTCATAGTAGATAGTAAGGAGTAATTATAGGTAGGTTTACCACCTTCCTAGCTCCTAAATGAAGACAATATCTATTCAATATTCTCCTCCAACATCTCAAAGTTAGAGGCAACCAAGAAATTGAATGACCAAAGGGATCCAAGCTCCACTTCTCTCGAGTTTCCAGGGAACAAAGACTTACTTTTTAGGCAGTTGTTGATAGCTACCCTCTAGCATAAATAGGCTAGATCAGGATTTGATTTTTTAGATGAAGCTAGAGAACTCTTGGATTTTGTACTAGACATTTCTGACTTTCATTGTTCATGTAAAATACTGATTATGAAATAAGATGAGAATTTGGTTTCTTTTCCATTGAGTTGATTTCAAGGAGCTGAGCTTATGGGCTAGGACCCAATCCATTGGCCTCAGTCTCTCTTGTGTGCATGTGCCTTTCTTTTATGTTTCAGTATTTGATTCATTTCATTACATATTTGGTAGCATATAAAATATTAAAACTGTGTGCTAAGCCTCCCTCTCTCACCTCTTCCATTGGAGCTTTAGGAGGAAGGTCTTCCACAACAGACCAAATATCTTTTTAGTTTATGATTTCTTGGAAAATTTAGGTAGTTTTACTTTGATTATCATGAACATGTTGTAGGTTCAGAGGTAGACTTCTATTTCAATTGAATAGGTATCTTTATTTAAATTTAACTCATCGTTTCCACCATTTTTATGATAAGTTTTTCAATGATGAATGCATGAACATATGTCTTGATTGCAGGTTTGGATAGAGCATCAAAGAAGGACCCCTTTGTCAACATTAGTAACATTGTGGGTGCAAGAAAAGATTTTTGAAGAGCATTGAGCTTGGCCAAGGTGTTGGCTATCCTTCATCTACCTGGATCCACCTCTCCCTCACCTCTCCTAATCTTCTTTACATCATTTCTAGCCTCCAAACCCTCTCGGCCTATTTCCTGTAGATTTTCAGGACCTCCTGTAGCACTATAGTAAATCCTATAGCAGCTTCCTATAACATTTCCAAACATCCTATCCTTCACCCTAAAATCATTCCCCCACCTCACCTAAGCCTAGCCAAGCCACAAATAGACCACCGGCCCTAAATATTTGGTCTAGGGACCCTCTTAGACCACCCAAGCACCTCCTTCTTTTGCTGTAAAACAAAGCCACTTTAAAGTGTGATTAGTCCATTACAAGATGAATCATTAAGCACAGTAGCTAAGCATGAGTTAGATAGGACTTAGTTAGTCATTAATTCAACATGTGTGCTCTCATTAGTTTCCTTTTCTGCAATTCAATTCAGTAATCTAGACTATGAATGCCACTTATTTTAACTTCCTTTTCTCGCATTAGCATAAGTGTGAATATTTCTTTCTTGCAAATGCATACAATATTTAGATGAATTAGTGTAATGTAGAGTAGTTTCTTTCCTTTTCAATAGAGTAATGGTTGTGATCTATTTTTAGCCTTTATAAGTGTGACAGGCTTCCTTTCATAGATTAACCCTATTTACTAACACCTCATTGTAGAACTAAGATCAGGAAGGCATGAGAAGAGTTGATCTGTTGTGCATATAGCACTGTCACCTCCAATTTTGTACAAACCCTGAGTTGATAAAGTAAATTTTAGTAGCCTCTAGGTCTTTCATCACTCTTGGTGCAATACCAGGGATCGCCAACTTTTGGCATCGTTGCTTGAGAGGTGTCTAAGTGGATGTTTTATTTTGCTTAAGAATTATTTTCTGCTTTATATTTTACATTTAGTTCTAATATTGAAAAACAAAAAAATAGTTTAACTTTCATGGCTCGTAGGAGTAGGGACAACCAAGGAAAATTATTACCAAAAGCCCCAACATCCCCACATAGCCGCCCTTCACTCTTCTTCAGTGACTGTGAGGTAGAACACCCTCTAGGTGAACCACTTGAAAACTTTGAAGAACCTACTAGAGAAGAAGAGGAAATTGCTTCACCATAGGAACCATCTTCACCAATTCAATACATGGCTCAATCTAGGGCTCCAGGAGTATTTCCCATTAGAAAAGTTGATGAAGAAACTAGAATGAAGAACATTAGTCCCTCAACCCTTCCACATTTCCATGGATTTACTTCTAAGGATCCTAACACCTTCATGTTTGAGTTTGTTGTTGTTTTTAGTAGTTATGACTATGCCTGAGATGACCAAAATTTGAAATTCTCCCCATCCACCCTCAAGGATGCAACCTTGCACTGGTTCATGGGTATGCCTAGGAACAATATCACTACCTGGGCACAGATGCAAGAATCCTTAAACAAAAAATACAGAGACTATTTAAGGTCCAAAGATACCAAGGATGATACATTTAGGATGACTCTATGACCTGATGAATCCCTAGAGGATTATGAAGAAAGATTCCACCTGAATTATAAAATATCCAACTACACCCTTGATCCCATATCACTCAAATTGGTACTTCTCTGAGGGATCAAGGAAGGCGTGATAGCTTTTTAGTCAATTTAGTGATTCCTTAGCTCTACGCCAGATATGCTTAGTCAAAAAAACAGCATCAAAGAACTTCTTTATTGATAAACTCACAAATCTACATCCCATTCCATCTCAGGCCTTGTTACAAAACACTCTATAATCCCTTCTCTTCTACTCCTATTTTTTCACATTCTTTTGATAGGATAAAGCTTCCCCTATTTATACAAAAATATGAGAATTTATCTCATTAATGAGAGTCCATGAATCTCTCCCTCTATCTCTAGAGTTACAATCAAAATAGGAAATGATAAGACACATGTATTTTTAGAGTTTCAATACAAAATAGGAAATGAGACACATATCTTCTTAGATTTTTAATATAAAAAGGAAATGAAACACATATCCTCATGATCCCATGGTCTTCTCCACTTCAAATTCGAATTTGGTTTTGGTAGGCCACATAAAGGTCTTTTAGAAGCTTCCTTTTGACCTACACATGGCAACAATCTCATCCCACTTGTTAGGTATAAGCATATGCACATTATTTTCTAATTTTTAACCACAAATTCACTTAAAAATGCTAAGAATTAATAAATTTTGGAAAAACATATATGTAACCCAATAGTGGTAATTGTAAGGTAAATGTAATGAAATGGAGGTGGAGTGAAGGTGGTAATATGGAAATATAAGTGAAAATGTAATGGAAGTGAATGACAATTTCAAGGCTCAACAATAACCACCCTTAATATTGTGACTGGAGGAGATATATATCATCTGCCTTATGAGAACATCAATATTGTATTTAGAAACTACTCTAGGGTAGCTAGGAAGAAAGGTAGAGCTAGCCAAAGCATGGCCAACACCCCTTCCTCTTCCACCTCCATCAAGCATGAGATTGGAAACATGTTGGAGGAATTAAAAAGTGAGATGCTACACACATTTTATTTGAAAATGGACACAATGCAGATGAAGAGGAAACGAGAGGAAGCAAAAAGGGCCTTAGATATCTTTTTCCCTAGATGTACCAAAAAACACCCTCGAAATGAATGTCAATTGAATATCATAAAGGTTTTCTTAGTCCGTGAAGAGAATCATGCCAAAAATAAATGTCCCTCCTTACCTGGTCTAAAAGTTGTATATCAAGGTGGGGAAGGAGGACCAGAGCAACTCTATTTCATAAATCAGAGGATACCTTAAGGGCCTCAACCATATTAGTAAGGCATGCAAGTTTCACCTTAATCCTACTGCCATGCAAAACAGAATGCACCTATCTAGTCTTGGTATACCTACACTCCTCCATCATGGCCTACACCTCCTACTTGACCTTATGCCCCTCCATATCACCCTCAACCTGTAAATCAACCTTTCCAACAATATGTTCCTCAACTACCTTAAAGGAGCAACCCATCACAAGGGTGGAGGTCCCAAAACAACCAACCACCTGCTTTACTGCCTCCACCCCAACCTTAACCTCAAATCACTCATTATGCTCCACGTAAGCTGCCTCAGATACCCATTGAGTCCAATCCAAATGAAAAAAACAAGAATACAATCATCCTTCATCTCCACCTACAAAGGTTGAGGAGTAAAAGGAAGAAGGCGACCCTCATACCAATCAACCTCCTTTTCCTGAGCACCTGATCCACCCTAGTCAGCACACCCTAGAAGACACCAAAATTCTAGGAGAACTAAAGAATATATGTGTGAAAATACCATTTCTCTATGCCATTAAGGAAGTTCCTATTTATAATAGACTCATCAAATAAATATTCTTTAAAAATCCTAGGAGAAAGAAGAAAAATACCCCCACCATCAATATTGTAGGACAACTGTCTGACTTAATGTTGGGAAGGGCGATCTTCCTAAAGTACCTGGACCCTGGGAGTATAGTAGTATATGTACACATCAATGGTTTCATTTCCCCCCACACTTTAATTGATATTGGAGCTGCCATTAATGTGATGACCAGGGAAACCATGCTTAAACACAATCTACAAGGAGACTTGAGAAAGACCAACACAATTATGCAACTTGAAAGCATATCCACAGTAGCTCTAGAAGGAGTTGTTGAGGATGTTATGGTTTCTATTGACTCCCAGTTGTACCCCATAGAATTCCTGGTCCTTCAGCTAGAAACTAATTTTAATGGATATCCTCTTATTTTAGGAAGACCTTGGTTACCACTACCAATGCTTATATCAGTTGTAGGGCCGGAAACATGACTATGAAGATTGGGCCCTTGTCCAAATAGCTGGTATTATATCCTCTTGCCCAACCTTCCATTGACCATGACCCACCCTTGTGTTTGGAGGATGAAGAAGAAGAAGATGAAGCGTACAATACCACACCCTACTCTATTTGTACCATAGATATTGTTCTTAGAGGGTGAAAACTTGATGAGGATGATCTCATTGACCACATCCTTCAAATCCATCCCCCCATTGCCATTCCACTCAATGACATAGTGAGATAATATGAAGCCACCCTTGGATTGAGTTTCACTCAATTTACTCAACCCCTAAATCCACCAAGATTGTGGAATTTGGTTCATCTATATCCCTGAAGATTAACTCATCTCTCTCGGCCAAATAAGAGGAGAAATTGTGCCAGCTCTTGAGGTAAAACTTAGATGATTTTTCTTGGGACTATAAGGACATGAAAGGGGTGAATCCATAAGTGTGCACACTTCATATCGATATTAAAGAAGGATGCAATCCTATGTGCCAACCCCAAAGGAGGATGAACCCGGCCTTAAAATACATAGTGAAGGAGGAACTACAGAAGTTGTTGGATGCAGGTTTACTCTACCCCATATTAGATAATGAGTGGGTATCTCCTCTTGTTATAGTCCCAAAGAAAAATGTGAAGTGGAAAATCTATGTTTATTGCCGAGAACTAAACAAAGGCACTAAGAAATACCATTTCCATTTCCCCTTCATTGATCAATTCTTGGATGGTCTTGTAAGAAATAAGTTTTTCTCTTTCCTGGATGGATTTAGTGGATATAACCATATTCATATCAGCCATGAGGACTAGAAAAAGACCACATTCACATGTCCTTGGGGAAATTTCTCTTACAGAGTCCTTCCCTTTAGCCTGTGTAATGCCCCTGCCACTTTCTAGAAAGAAATCCTAAGCATTTTTTATAAACTAGTCCATGATTTTTTAGAGATCTAAATGGATGATTTCACACCTTATGGGTATGCTTTCCAAGAGGCTCCCTCTAATCTAGGTAAGGTTTTGAGGAAGTGCATTGAAATGCATCTCTCCCTGAGTCCTGAAAATTCTGAATTTCTGAAAAAGGAAGGGATTGTCCTAGGCCACTCCATATCACAAGTAGGAATATAGATGGACTCAAACAAAATCACCATCATAAAAATGGTGCATATTCCTCAAAAGCAGAGAGATGTCAAAAGTTTCCTAGGTTTGGCTGGCTACTATAGGAGGTTCATTAAGTACTTCAACAAAGTGGCTTCCCCATTATTTGGATTGTTGGCCAAGGATTCTAAGTTATTTTGGTCTAATCTATGTAAGAAGGATTTTGATTTCATCAAGGGAAAACTAACCATTGCCCCTATACTTCGAGGTCCCAATTGGGCTCTTCCCTCCACATTCATAGAAATGCATCAGATAAAGTTGTGGAGGCAGCCTTGGGAAAATTGGAAGATAAATTACCCTATTCCATTTATTTCATTAGAAATATTTTTTCCAAGGTTGAACTAAACTATTATGTCACTAAAATGATGTCTTAGCTATTTTCCATTCCCTAAATAAATTCAGGCACTATATTACTGGTTATTATAATTCCGTAAATACAGACCATGCAACAATCAAGTACTTAATGAATAAACCTGATTTCAATGCTAGAATAATTAGATGGTTATTATTGTTGCAGTAGTTTGATTTGAAAATTGTTGATAACTGGGAAAATAAAATGTTGTTGCAGATTTCTTATCTAGACTAACTTTAGTTACAGAAGAGGGAGGGATGGTCGATGACCAGCTTCCAAATGAACACTTATTTTCTATCTGAGAACTCCCTCCTTCATTTTCTGACATAGCCAACTACCTGGTTGCTGAGAGGTTTCCTCCAAACCTTTCATCCAAATAAAAGAGCAGAATTATAAGGAAAATCACCCCTTTCACTTGGATTGTTGGTAATATTTTCAAATTGGGTCCGAATCAAATTATTAGTAGATGTGTTAGGGAATAGGAGGTATTTGACATCCTCTCAACATGTCATGATGGTCCCTCTGGGGGTCATTTTTCTACTAAGAGGAAACCTTCAAAGCTTTGTAAGTTGGCTACTATTGGCCTACTCTCCACCAGGATGCCAAGAGATACACTAGTATATGTGATCAATTTCAGAGGATGGGGAGACCTGCACCGAGGGCTGAAATTCATTTACAACCTCAATTGGATTTAGATCCATTTGACAAGTGAGGCATGGACTTCATTGGGCCCATTGATCCACTATCCAGGTATAAGATATATATCATAGTCTGCACCGATTACTTGACCAAGTGGGCTGAAATAAGGGTTGTAAGCAAAAAAAAAGAGAAGGTGGTTAAGTTTTTGAAAGATAATTTTTTCTACAAGTTTGGATATCCCAGAGAGGTAGTCTCCAATTAGGGGGCTCAATTCACATATCATCTCATTGAGAACCTCATGAGGAAAAAAAAAATCACAATACTTCCACTGCTTATCATCCTCAAGAAAATGGGTGGGTGGAAGTGACAAATAAAGCCTTGGAGAACATCCTCACCAAAGTTGTGAGAAACAATAGAATATATTTGCAATACATATAGGTGAAGGCCACTTGGGCTTACAATACCACCTAGAAGACAACTACAAATTTTACTCCATATTATCTAGTTTATGGGAAGAAAGCTTTTCTTTCAACTGAATTTGAGTATAACACCCTTAGGATGGAGGCTCAGTTGGAATTGGACATCACAGAGGCACAACAATAAATTATGATTTAGTTGAATGGTTTGGATGAATTTATAATGTAGGCCCTCCTCCACACAGAAGTATTCCAACTGCAAATAAAATTTTGGCATGACAAGCACATAAAAGATTACACATTTCAAGAAGGATATTGGGCTCTGCTCTTTGAGTCCAAATTCAAGGACTTCAAGGGAAAGTTAATTACTAGATGGCTAGGACCTTATCAAGTGGAGAAATTCCATGACATTAGGGTTGTTCAGATCAGGACCATAGATGAGGAGAGGATCCTTTTGCTTTTCAATGGTTACAGGCTAAAGATGTACAAGAGGCCCATGTCTAAGGCATAATTTATCAATACAATAAACAAAGAGGTGAATGTAATTGGAAGCTTCATAATTTTTTTCCCCTCACCTTCCTATAAAAATAAAAAAATAAAGAGGTCTGGGTGAAAACCTCCATCAGGAAATCCTAGAGCAAAAAAAAGAGGAAAAAAAAAGAGAAATAAAAGATCCTTGGTTGAAAAAATCCATGAGGCGCCGAAGGCAGCCTTGTGGGGTTAAAACCTTTGTTGAGGCAACCCACCTATATTCGAATAATAATAATAATAATAATGAAATAGCAACTATGCACTAACCTGCTTTTGTTTTATAGGTTGTTGAACATGGAAAATATGGAAAAAGGGAGAAATATTCCTTACATATCTCTCTCTCTCCACTCCATTTCCAACCTTAGCATGCATTCCTCCATCCATTTCTACCACCAAGGGAGAAAAAATTCCAATTTTGTCCTATTATCTGTAGTGCTACAAGATGTCCTAGGTGGCTACAAGATTTCTTGTAGTGCTACAGGAAACACTGTAATGATTTTGGAAAGATACCCGAGGCTGAATAATCTCACCCAAGGCTCCCTAACCCACAAAATTACATAAAAAATTGTTTCTCCACCTATGTGTACCATCTCTAACCATAACTCCATCACATGCATGAAGACTCACTCATCCAACCCTCTATTTTTCCATTGTGAGACAATTTGTGTTAAATACACACACAAGGCTTCTCTTCTCATGTTTTCCTTCACTACACCAGTCCATCCACATCCTAACGCCACCCATAGCATTTGTACACTATTTTTCATCCTTCCTCAGGATAGTTTGATCTCCAAAACTGTAACAAGAACACTGCTATAGGAAGATGATCACTTCCTATAGCAAACATTTGTGCATGCACCAGAATGCGTTAACCACCATCCATTATGTCAAAGGCATGAAAATAATGATGAATATCACCAAGCGACGCTACATCAGCAACAACAAATTAGGGTCTCCATGAAGTACCTATAGAAGACACAGCAAGCAAAAACACCTTACGCACCTCACTAAAAAAAAAAACATAAAAAATAGTAGTGGTGGCCATTACAGTGATCCAAATCCCTACCTCAGAGGATATTTTAACTCATTAAAAATCAATTAGGCTCATGTATGACTCCCTCACCCTCTCGTTATGTGTCATTTTACTAAATGAGTAAATGCCAAGAAAAGAGAGTTTAATAAGAAAAAAGGTCGCTAGTTAACTTGGCCACCCTTGATCATTTAAATTGAAAATTTGATGGAGTTGCATGTCACGTGGAGATGTCACATAATTTAAGGGAAGGATAACATAAAGTGGGATTTGATTACGAGGAAAAGGTAATGATAGGCTCGAGTGGGACCAACGTTCCAAATATGGAAACCTCGTGCCAAGTCCACCTCACCACTACGCTCCAAGACCGCTCGATTTAGAATAAAAGGTGTACTTTGGCTCATTTCCCCTCATTCTATTGCTCATTTTGAGATCAATTGGTGAAGTACAAATGTAGGAGATGTCAAGGAGCTTCGATCCATGGTTGAGTTTTGCATGCAGACCGTGCTACAGGAAACCCTTATATTGCTAGAGGAAGTTTACAGGGAGGCCATAAAGTGTTATAAAGTGACATGCAAGCCACCATCATGGTATATTAGCACCCCAAAGCCATCCTTCAAGTTGGAGACATCATAATTTTAGAGGTAAGTGCCCATCACCCCCATCAAATTTCAAGAATTTTCATGGTAATTTGCATATAGTCAAGCCATAATTTAGTAAATTAAAGGGATGTTTAAAGGAATAGGGGACAGGAAAAATACATTCTGTGCAAATTTAAAAAAATTTATGTCCCATATCACAATTCCTTTGAAAACAATCCAAACAAAACCACCTATTTAACAGAGCCACAATATTGGGGGAGGTTTTAATAGAAGAGAGCCCATATACACCAAGATAATTAGGCTACATCCTCCTGTTGTAGACATATTCAAAAACCATCACTGGTTGGGGTTCTTTGAGCTCCTCAAGGGGTATGATGATGAAATGGATAGAGAGTTTGTAATGGCCCTGCACTCTCAAGCAGATGAAAGTGCCACCATAGTGATAAGAGGATTATCAATTACCATAAACCTGAGCTCATCAACAGAGTCACCTCCTTAAATCTAGGAATTAAGTGGAACAGAGAGGAAAAATTCTCTAGTACTAATTATAAGAAGAGTTTCTTCTTTCCCAATGAGGAATACATTGAAGATAAGAATGGGGTAAGAAGGGGGAATCTACCTTACCTATGGGATGAGATGGCATACCATATCATGAGCTATATATCTTGTGAGGTTAGACTAAGTGTAGTCCATGGATATCATTTTATATTGTTGCATGAACTTAGGTTTAAAGGGGATATGCCTTTATATCATAGGTTGAATATCCCATATTTCCTTCTCCACTAAATCAGAGATATAAGCCACAAGGTAAGGGAGAGGAAATATCAACACAAATCTCATCATGGTCTCATCAAAATCATTGTGGAAGATGATCTAAATAGACTCAACATCCCTGCACCTTGGTCCAATTTCATTGGCATGGAAAAATAAGCCTTCATTTAGACACAGATCATCACCCCTGGAGAGGCCCTTCCTCTAGCCTTGGAGAAAGAGGCATTAAAGTATAAGAAGAAGGGACTAAAAGGATAGAGGAAGAAGAGGAAATAGAGATAGAGGCAGAAATCACAGAAGATGTGGGAGAAGAGAATAAAAGTGAGGATAAGGAGGAAGAGAAATAAGAATAAGAGGAAGAGGGAAACATAGAAGAGGAAGATATTCTAGACCCCAAGACTACCACTAACATTTCTCCTTAGCAAACCAGCTCTTCACCAGGGAACACTGAAAATTAAGTGGCTTCTGCTTTAGCCACTCTAAGCACCCATGTGAAAGAAAAAATAAAGAGGAAAACCCCCATGTATTTCAAGACCAGGAAAGGCACCACGGTGAGATAAGGGAGGCCTCAAACTCCAACCAAGAGCCCCATGAAAATTGAGGATTCGCCTAATAAGAAAGAAGGAATAGGGTCAGAAGAGGGAAATATTCAAGAGGTCACTTCCCCAAAAATATTGCCAAAGACACCTATGACCTACACAAGGAAATCCTCAAGTTTAGCATCCCTAAAATAAGAAAAACCAAATTCGGGCCTCCAAGAAGAAGAAAAGGATGTGAAACATGAAAAACATGGAATGCAACAGGAAAAACATAGTTTGCTACAGGAAACCCAAACAGTGATACATGAAACTCGGAATTTGCTACATGAATAGTAGAATGACTACAGGGAAGAGGAAAAAGCACCATTGGAAGGGAAAAGTTACCAAGTTGATAAAAAGGAGGTAAAATTTTAGGGGAATAATTCCCAAGTTCATAAACAAGACACAAAAGAGGAGGAACCAGAATAAGAAGAAACATCTCCAAAATTTGTCCCAAAAGATATTAAAACAATTCAACATCCTATCCAACAACCAAACTTAAGTTCCTATTATACATTCATTGAAGGAGGGAATGTGATCCCTGATAATCTCTCCATTCCCCTATTCTATGAAATATAAAAAGAGAGAGGGTGCACCCACCAATGGATGCATATTCCAAGGCTAGGAATGTTGAAGATTTGGGAATCATGGAAGAAAAACTCATAGAGATGGGAGATATTTGGTTGATGTCGGGCTAAGAGAGCAAGTGCTAAAAGAACAGCTACAAGAGGCACATGCAGAGAATATGATATTTAATGGTCAACTCCAACATAAATACAAACACTTTTCCACTATGGCAGACTAGTGTATGGAGGAAATACAACACATGCATCCTTCAAACTCTTATTCCATTTACCTGAAAGAGAAGTGGATACAATTCCAAGTTAAAATTTTAACACAACATGGGCCATTGTCTTTCCAAAACTATAGGAAATTTATTTATTTCTGTAGCCAGTCCAATATAGAAGATAGGGCCAAATTGGAAGATTTATACATGCATAATATTGTCCTAACTGATATGAACATCTGGGAGCCAAACTCTTGCTTGGGAGATATACAACTGATGGCCCTAACCTCTTGGATGGCCAATGAAGAAGCCAAGGAAGAGGAGGTCAAAAAGGTAATGAAAATAGAATTAAAATATCCTCTCCAAATCAGGGAAGATCTAATCATCCCTAGAGGGGTCATAAACAACCACTAAATGATATCCAATGATGCGAGCCTTGTAGATAAATATCTCAACACCCAAGCACAGTCAATTGCACATTATGATGACATATATAGACTACTGAGAGAGGAGTGTGTGATGGCATGCCAGAGAAGATGGAATGGCCTCCCACTTACTCTAAGAAACCTGGAGTATTATACTCCAGACATATTTAGAGTTTCCCTAAAAAGAGCACCCTTGTACAAGAGAGCCATGAAAAAAATGAAGATCAAGTGGATTGGATTAAAACGAAGTCCACCTTTTCTATTGGGACTGAGTGAAAGAAAAGATAAAACTAAGAAGGATAAGGAATGAGAAGAAGAAAAAAAGAATGTAGGTTTTTACCCACATGAAGGGACTCCTTCCATGATACTTGGGATGTCAGAGAAGCTACAAGGGCTCTAAAAGAAATCGAGAAAGAGGATTGAGTTTCTCATAGGATGAGCAACTATTTGGTAGGGGGTAATGATGAGCACCATCATTAAGTATATTCTAAGGAGTTAAATGTTACCTTTTTTAGCATAATTATTCTTTCTCTCACACATTTAATTGCATTTTTTCATATTTTTCTTAGTGAGAATGGTGTTTTAAGTTTTGTCATGATTTGAGTCCTAATATGGTTTAAATGCATAAAAATGAAGGGAATAATGCCATTTTTTAGAAATATTTCATAATGATTGCTCAAAGTAGACATCAAGGAGTAATTATATGGATTTTGACCACCTTCTTAACTCCTAAAGGAAAAAATGATGCTCTTAGGCCTTGCAAAAACCAATGAAGCACCGACATAGAGGGTTGTGGTGTTTGTGAGGATGAGATGTAGGCGATGGAAGGTATGGTTTGTTTATGACGGAATGCTCTTGGACATTACACAATCTACGGCTCTCTACTGTCGAAGACCCCTAGCACCGACCATCGAGCCTAACCCTCACAGGCGTAAGGAGATTTCGACCCCTGTTTTAGACGAACGGGCTCCCACTTTTGAGGTTTTCGTTTGGAATCCGGTCCTCCTGACCCTATCAGTGCGGTAGTGAGGGCTTAAAATTGGGCACCTTTACTGCCTGAGGTGTGCGATGGCAGTCTCAACACTGTTGGACCCCTCTTGGGGCTTCCCTTAATGCCGCAGGACTCTGTCTAGGCGGAGATGCAAGGGTGCTTATAGTTTGTTGGGCCACCACCTTTTACTGCCTGATGTCAAATTTTTGACCACTTTCTTCATGGAATTTCATGGAATATGGCCTAGTTTTAGGAATGGAAGGCTAGACTTACTGCTAGGGCATGTTCTGGCGGCAAAGGGCCCCTATATACCATTACTTACACTCGATAATCTGGGGTTGGTGGGGGTTCTAGTATCTTTCTCTCCTTATGAAGGTAGCTTCTATCTGCCCCATGACCCAGTATTAAGCTGCAATGCTTCACTGAATCCTCTACCACCGCGGATCCCATAAATGGATCATAGGAAAGAAAAAAAAATAGCTTCAGACCCCCCAAAAATTGGACATGTAATCCCCTCTATTTTTCACATTTTTATTAGGCCTCCTGTGGGAAAATATTTCTTATTATGGGTTCAAGACTCCTATAGTGTGTTCTATCTGAAACAAAAAATATGGGAGATGATGGGGTACCCTGTCCATCTACAGTCTCTGATTGGTGGAGGTCAGTCCCTTCAGGACTGTTGGTCTTTAAAGGACCACTCTGTTATTTTAGTGGCGACCATTACCCTTAACCTCTGCCTGAGATTGGGTGCTGTGGATCTGGGCACCTCTAGAGCTTCTAGGGGTGTAGAGGGGAATAAAATTTCATCTTAGGAGCAAAAAAATGGTGGAATATCATACAAGAATATCTTACAGGGGAAACAAGTTGCAACAAAACCGCCAAAACAAGTTGGAAATGCCCCACGACCATACATAGTATAACATTTGGGTCAAACACCATCATTAAAAATAGACAATCTAGAAACAGAGGAGTACTGCATGACATATGAAGCCCAAGCGCTAATATGTCACTTTAACTGTTATTGGTGTGAACTGATGGAGCTTTTCCATTGGATTTTTACACAATGGACCACAAACTGTGAAATCCACCTCTACTCCAAGGGATTTTTTATTGTAAAATTTCTATCTTTTGAGGAAAGAGATATCATTATATGGGAAGGACCATGGTTCTGGGGATCCACGGGCTTGTTCATTACCCCATGGTTCCCAGATTTTGACGCGAACACAATGGAAGTCACTAGAATTCCAGTATGGGTAAGACTGTACAATCTACCCCTACATTTCTGGAACGCCCATGTTTACAAAGGTATTGGGAATAACATTGTTCAATACATAAAAACAAATATAGAGATATTAGAAGAGATAATATACACCTTTGCACGTGTTTGTGTGGAAGTAGATCTCAGCAAGGGATTACCAGAGAGTATAATGATGATTTACAAACAAAAAAACTGGCTGAAATCCCTTGACTATGAAAACACAGTCTTCAGGTGCAGAAACTGCAGGCTGGCGGGACATTTACAAAACACATGTCCTAAGGCCAAAAACTAAAACAATAAAAAGAAGAAAAATGAGAAACAAAAATAGGTTTGCAGTATCCTCCACCTAAGTCGAAGGAGGATGAGGGAGAAGTAGAGGACGATTCTGTCCCTATGGAAAATAATCAGACAACGAAAGAACCGGAGGTATAGGGGTGTGCTTCAAATTCTCAAACTGATCCTCATACTCTTCTGAATAAATTGGACATGATTCTGAAGGACATAGGAAATGTTGGGAACAAACTACCTCATCTTTCAGACAACTCAGATTCAGACAATGACAATGGAACCTAGGTAGCAGATCTTTATATGGTCCTTGCAGCATCAGTTCCATCACAGGGTGAATGGCATAAGGTTGAGAAGAAAAAAGGAAGAAAAACTTGATTTGCAAGACTTTTCCTCATTCTGGTGGCTGGAAATGTTGTGTGTTGTTCGTCTCTCTTTCTTTCCTCTTCTTCTTTTTTTTTGTTTTGTAGAAAATTGTTGCTTGAGTCTAACCTTGTATATAACTTTCTTATGGTCTGTGTGACCTACCATCCTTTGGGGAATTGTTTCTTATGGAATGCTACGAAATCTACGATGTAACTTTTTACTTTTTATAAAATTTTTGATTTTTTCTCGAGGGAAAAAAAAAACTCCTAAAGGCAACCAATATCTCTTTAAGGTTCTCCTCCAACATCTCAAAATCATGTAGGAATTTATAGGGTAAGTTCCTTAGATCAACAAACAAAGGTAACCACTCACAAACAGATCACAGATCAGTACACCAGTATAATCACGTGGTTAAAACCCTCAAAGAGGGAAACATTCCATGGCTTGAGCCAACATGGCCACTTCAGACAATTTATTAATATAAAAAAAAAGTTACATATGTTTCTCTCATAAACGATTACCAGACAAATGACCCTCCATGCTCTTTAAATAGAGATCATGGACCAATCATGTGTCAAGCCACAGATCAAGTGTCGTTAGTATCGAGGAGAGAGATAACCGTTGGATCACTACAAATCGTGATCGTCATATTATAAGTTACAAATGTACATGGTAAAGAAATACACTTTACCTAACCATACACTAGACTAAGTTATTCTTATCTACTTCCTATGTGTCAGAATATCCTAACATCCCCCCTCAAGAACAACTTGGGATAGGATTGAAGGATTTACAAAAGTGACACAATAGGAGAAGGAAGGAGGCATTAGAGCCTATCCCCCCTTAATGAAAACTTTCCTGAACTCCAAGCATGGATCGAAGTTTGGTAAACTTTGCTTCTGTGAGAGCCTTTGTAAAGATATCGGCTACTTGATCATTGGTTGGACAATACTGCACTTCAAGAACACAAGCATGAATGAGCTTTCTGATGAAGTGTATGTGGAGTTCAATGTGTTTCATACGCTGATGCTAAACTGGATATTTACATAGCTGAATGGCACTATGATTATCACACCAAAGTGTACTTGGATGCTGCTAATGAAGACCAAATTCAGACAGGATATGACGAAGCCACATGGCTTCCTTACGAGCTTCAACTGCACCACGATAATCTACTTCCTCTGAAGAAAGAGAGATGGCACTTTGTTTCTTACAAGACCAAGTAATATGTCCTGAACCAAGAGTGAATACATATCCTACGGTAGACTTCCGATCATCAGGGTCACCGCCCTAATTAGAATCAATGAAACCAATCAACAATGGATATGCTCCTACATTGTAATGAATCCCAAACTGAACTGTACCTTGAATATATCGAAGTATTCTTTTATCTGCCTTCCAGTGACTTTCATGAGGTTGGTGCATAAACTGAGTGACAAGACCAATGGAAAAGGAAAGGTCATGATGGGTATGGGTTAGATACAGAATTTTACCAACAAGTTGGCTATATAAGGTAGCATCAAATTTAGGAATAGTAGAAGTGACTAAAATCTTGACTCCAGAATGAAAGGGAGAAGGGGCTAGCTTAAAATTTTCCATGTGAAATTGGCTTAGAATATCACAGGCATACTTGGACTGAGAAAGGGTAATACCTTCTTTGGATTGCAAGACTTGAAGACCAAGGAAATAATGCAAGTGTCCTAAGTTTGTCATTTCAAACTTCTTTTTGAGGCTAGACTTGACATGGCTTATATGGTTGGGATCAATACCAATAAGGATAATATCATCAACATAAAGAACAAGGATGGTGAAGGACTTACCCACTTTCTTGGTGTAGATAGTGTTTTCAGAATGACACCTAGAAAAGCCATTATCTAATAGAAATATATCCATTTTGGAATACCAAGCCGAAGGAGCTTGTTTGAGACCATAGAGAGACTTCCTAAGGCGAAAAACAAGGCTGGAGTCATTTTGGATAAAGTCAAGGGGTTGTTCCATGTAGATTTCTTCATGCAAATATCCATGTAAGAAGGTGGATTTAACATCCATCTGATGGACTTCCCATTTAAAGGAGGCAACAAGGGAGAGAACAAGGCGAACAAAATTCATTTTGGAAACATGGGAGAAGGTTTTAGTATTGTCAATGCCTTCAACTTGTGAAAATCCTTTAACAACAAAATGAGCTTTATGTCTATCCACTTTTCCTTCTGGTCCAAACTTGGTTTTGTAAACCCATCTGCATCTGACAAGTATTCTTCCTTTTGGAAGAGGAACAAGATCCCAAGTATCGTTTTCCAATAAGGAACGATACTCTTCATTCATAGCTTCATCCCAATCTGGATGACCGGAGGCTTCTTGAAAGGTTTCTGGATCAGGATTTTCTGGAACTTGAGCCAATAAGGAAGAGGCTCTTTCAAACTAAGAACGTGTACATCGTCGATCGGTAGGGTCACCTACAAGAGAACCTGCTGCATCCTGAGTAAAGCGGACCCATCTTGGAAGTTGTGGAGTAAAAGCAATCATTTCAAGAGGTGGAGGAGGATTTTCATCCTCGCTATCACCATCTGAAATAGAAGAAATGCTATTGAAAATATAAGAGAGAGAGAGAGAGGTGGCACATATGCTGAATTAGGCTCACAGGCCAAAGGTGGCACACTCGCCGAACTAGGCTCGTCGGCCAATATATTTTCATAAAATTTTACATCTCTTGTAATGATTATATTTTTGGATTTTGGTTGAAGAATTCTATAACCTTTTATAACCTTTGACATCTTCAGAATATCGAACAAAAATGCATTTTTCACTCTTAGGTTCTAAGGCTTTATGTTTCGCATCTGGAATATGGGCCCAAGCATCACTTCCAAAAACACGAAAGTGACTTACATCTGGTTTGATTGAGCTCCAAGATTATTCTGGAGTTATATTCTTTAAAACCTTAGTAGGAGTGTGATTTAACATGTAATTTGCACAGTTAATTACTTCCGCCCAAAAATTGAGACTAAGTCCTTTAGATTGAAGCATAAAATTAGCCATTTCTTTTAAGGTGCGATTCTTCCTTTCAGCTACACCATTTTGTTGTGGAGTATATGGAATGGTATTTTTCAATTGAATGCCATGCTCAATGTAGAAGTTGATAAAAAAAAGTTTAACATATTCTCCTCCATTGTCTGATCTTAACTTAAGAATTGGATGTCTAGATTGTTTATCAACAAAGGCCTTAAAGGCCAAGAACATGTTAAAAACTTCACTCTTGAGTTTTAAGAAGTATACCCAAGTGCATCTGGAAAATCATCAATGAAAGTTAAGAAGTACTTGCAACGAGAGAAAGAAACAACAGGAAGTGGACCACATAAATCACTGTGCGCAAGCTGCAAAGGAGTTGAAGCATGCCAAGAGGCACGTTTGTCAAAACTACCCCAATGATGTTTTCCGAGTACACATCTAGAGAAAACACCATCTCGACAAGATACCATAGGAAGGCTCGTCACCATATTTTCCTTACACAGAGTTTGAAGAGAGTGATAATTTAAGTGACCAAATCGCTCATGCCAAAGTTTGCTCACATCATTATTATGAGCAACAAAAACGGAGGGAAGAGAGGATGACCCAAAGTTGTCAAAATTATACAACCTAGTGGAATCATAAAAAATGTCAGCAAGTAAAATATGTCTAGGATCTTTGAGGTCCTTGATTACAACATTATGAGGTGAGAATTCTACTATTTTCCCTTCACCTGAATGAGTTATTTGATAAATAGAGAGAAGGTTGCATGACAAGGTAGGAACACATAGTACATCATTAAATCGACCATTATCTAGGTGAATGGTTCCAGATCCTGCAACACTAAGAGATGTATCATCACCAACATAAATATGTTTGGTGTTACAATCATTTAAATAAGAAAACATGTCTTGATTTTTGGCCATGTGGTAAGAAGCTCCAGAATCAATGAGCCGCTCATGAGAATGAGAAGAAGAAGATACATTTAATGCATAACCAGAACTTGATGCTTGACAACCACAAGGATAAATTTCCATTCCTAAAGATGAAGGTGAAGAGTGCTCAAAATTGATGTTGTGCTTCTTCATTTCTACTTCTAAGGTTTCCATCTTCTTAAAACATTTGGACTCTATATGGCCATCACGATTACAAAAATTTCAATGTTCATATGTTTTCTTCCCTTTGGTTTTATTTTCCTTATCATTTTGGTGAGTTGCTTTTTCAGTTTGCAGCTGAAATTGCTTAGGAGCCTTGTTTCGTTTCAGACCATACTTTTTAGGATACTGCTTCTTGGGATTCTTTTGATATGATTTTTGTTGGGCTGCTAAGGCTTTCTTAGAAGCATTTCTAGAAGTGATAAGACCAAGGTGTAAGATTTTTTCTTGTTCTCTTATCAAAGAATCGCAAAACGTGTCAAAAGAGGGGTTCTTGTAGGTGGTTTTGGAAGAAATGATGGCTTCTCTAGTGGAATGGAAGGTGGAAACAAATACAGAGTATGCAGGGCCAAGCTTAGCAAGAATGCAATAGATGAGGCTACCATCTTCCTTTTTGACCTTACAACCTTTTAAAAGAAGTCTAAGGGTCTTGAATTTGGACAAAAAGTCTTCAATAGAGGAGAAATTATTGGGGTCCAAAGTAAGCAACACATTTTCAAGTTGATGGGCCCTGGTTTAATTTTGAATTCCAAAGACAATATTTAGCTTGTCCAAGGCTTCATGAGGGGTGTCAATGTCAAGGATATGAAAACAAAGATCTTGAGCAATAAACATTCCTATCAACCCTCATGCTTGATCTTGTTTATTTTCCTATTTAGCGACTTTATCATCATCAGAAGGTTTAGTTTCTACTCCTGTGGCTATTCTATAAATCCCTTTACTTCTAATTATATCTACCATGTGAGTTAGCCATTGGAAATAATTGGTGCTGTTAAGAATAATCGAGCACGCACTTTCCATTTTTTAAAAATTGAAGCTGAGAAGATTTGAAACTAACTACTCCAATGGAAATATCTCAAAAAATTAGTTTCATTCAAAAAAATCAGCTTGAAAAACAGCTTCCGGTTGAAGAAGTTATGCCTTTTTGAAAAAATGAGTTGTAGATGTCGAATAGTTATGGGAACGGATTGAAATTTGATGATGAAGTTCGACTTTTAAAAAAAATCCCGCCCCTTTAACAAAAATCTTTTACAAAAGAAGCTTGAAAAGAGACTTGAACTCAAGACCTCTATTCTCATAAACTAACTTCTCACCAAGTGAGATAGTAAAAGGATTCTGTAATTGTTTGAAAGGAGGAAGAGTTTTTTTTTTTTACTTTACTTTTCGGTGTGTGTGCCTTTTCCTGCACAAAAAACACAAAAATCCGAGCAAAAAAAAAATGAAATGCAAGCCTTATGGAAGATTGTTATATTTTTGTTAGCCTTATCGACAACTATTTATTTTTCCACTATTTCTAATTTCCTGAGATCGCACAAAGACGCGGGGAAATAGTATACATAGCAAAAAAAATCCCTTCCTCCTGTTTCTGATTTGTCGAGATCGCACACAGCGTAGAAAAAATATCATACACAGGGAAGAGGGTATAGATCTAGCAAATAAATAAAACCTAAAACCAAAATAAACAGAGGGAACCGAAATAAGACATAAGCAGAACTTTTAACAAATAAAACTGCAAAATAGATACTTTATACCTCCAGATCTAAACTGACATAACTTGGGCAACCGGAAACCTTTTCACATGAAATGAAAGGCATTCCTCATTGTAATAGACGCTCTAGACACAACAGAGTGGTTCTCCAAGCGCGAAAATGTTTAGAAATTGTAGATCTAGAAAATGGTAGTCGCATGCAGTCAAATCGGCTTCCGATTTTGATAAACAACAGATGTGGCCCTCAAAATAGCTCTGATACCATGTAGGAATTTATAGGGAAATTTCCTTAGATCAACAACCAAAGGTCACCGCTCACAAATAGATCACAAATTAGTACACTAGTATAATCACGTGGTTAAAACCCTCAAAGAGGGAAACAGTCCACTGCCTGAGCCAACGTGGCCACTTCAGGCAATTTATTAATATAAAAAGAAAAGTTACAGATGTTTCTCTCATAAACGGTTATCAGAAAAATGACCCTCCATGCTCTTTAAGTAGATATCATGGACCAATCGAGTGTTAAGCCACGGATCAAGTGTCGTTAATAGCAAGGAGAGAGATAATTGTCGGATCACTACAAATCATGATCGTCGGATTATAAGTTACAAATGTACATGGTAAAGAAACACACTTTACCTAACTCTACACTAGACTAAGTTATTCTTAACTATTTCCTATGTGTCATAATATCCTAACAAATCATAGGTAGCCAAGCAAGTGAATGATCAAAGGGAGCCAAGCTCCACTTCTCTCAAGTTCCAAGGGAACAACGATCTAATTTTTAGGTAGATTTTGGTAACTACTCTATAGCATAAGTAGGCTAGAGAAAGAGCTCACTAGGATTCCATTTTTTATATGCAACTAGAGCACCCTTGGATTTTGTACTAGACATTTATGGCTTTCATTGTTCATGTAAAAGACTGGTTATGAAATATGGTGAGAATTTGGTTTCATTTCCACTAAGTTGATTTCAGGGATCTGAGATTGTGGGTTAGGTCCCAATCCATTGGTATCAGTCTCTCTTGTGTACATGTGCCTCTATTTTATGTTTTAGTAGTTGATTCCTTTCATTACATGTTTGGTAGCATATAAAAAATTAAAACTGTGTGCTAAGCCTCCCCCTCTCACATCTTCCATTGGAGCTTGAGGAGGAAGGTATTCCAAGATAGGCCGAATATATTTTTAGTTTATGATTTCTTGGAAAGGTTAGGTAGTTTTTACTTTTTTTATCATGAACATGTTGTAGGTTTAGAGGTAGATTTCTGTTTCGATTGCATAGGTAGATTTATCTAAATTCAACTCATCTTTTCCACCATTTTTATGAAAGTTTGTCAATAATGAATGCATGAACATATGTCTTGATTTCATCTTTGGATAAAGCAGTAGCGAAGGACCCCTTCCGCACCATCATCTTGAGTCTTCATCCTTCATCAAATACCTTCAATCCAAGTTAGCTACAACCCTATTTTTGAGGTCACCATTACATCACTGAGATAAACCTTTTGGGTGCAAGACAAGCTTCCTGAAGAGCTCTGAGCTTGGACAAGGGTTGGATATACTTCATCTACTAAATCCACCTCTTCCTCACCTCTCCTAACCTTCTTTCCATCATTTCTAGCCTCCAAACCCTCTCGATTTGTTTCATGTAGCTTTTCAGGACATCTTGTAGCACTACAGGAAATCTTGTAGCATCTTCCTACAGCACAGCCAAACACCCTCTTCTTCAGCCCAAAATAATTCCTCCACCTCACCTTCAGTTATAAATATTTGGTCTTGGGGTATACCACCCAATTAACTCCTTCTTTTGCTTCAAAATAGAGCCACTTTAAAGTGTGATTAGTCCATTGCAAGATGCATCATTAAGCACAATAGTTAAGCATGAGTTAGATAGGACTTAGTTAGCAATTAATTCAGAATGTGTGCTATAGATTAGTTTCCTTTTCTGAAATTCAATTCAGTAATCTAGACTATGAATGCCACTTAGTGTAACTTCATTTTCTTGCATTAGCATAAGTGTGAATATTTATTTCTTGCAAAAGCAGACAATAGTTAGATGAATCAATGTAATCAAGATTAGTTTCTTTCCTTGTCAATAGAGTAATGGTTTTGATCTATTTTCAGTCTTTAGAAGTGTGCCAAACTTCATTTCCTAGATTAAACCTAATTACTAGCACCTCATTATAGAACTAAGATGAGGATGGCATCAATAGATCTAATCTGTTGTGCATACATGTGGGTCACCTCCAAGTTTGTATGAACCTTGGGTTGATAAAGTAAATTTGAGTAACCTCTAGGAGTTGCAACACTCTTGGTGCAATACTAGGGCTCACCACACACCAAAACTTGTCTCTTTCCTTGATTTATTATGATGAAGAATGGATATGTTAGGAAGTAAGCAAGAGTTCTAGCAAACTAACAAGTGATAGGCTGAATTGTCCATAGTTCCTGTAAGTGACTTCATAAGCACAGTTCATACCTTGGTGATATGACTCTCCTTTCTCATATATATGAGTTGGAGATGGAATTAGATAATTGCTACATTGAATAGAAGTTTATTTATGTGAATGTGACATATTATCAACCATAAAAATGATTCCCTCTTGTAGTTCCAAAATGTTGATGGCATTGGAAACAACCAACATATAGGTGGTCTCCATGATATGAAGTCCCAATTAGACCTCACACCATTTGGAGTAAGAGCCTCGTTCAGGAAATAGCCTCGACTACCATATTATTAATGATTTTCCTTGCTTCCAATAAACAATATAAGTGAGTATGCATATAATGTTGAGGCGAGCAAGTAATCCTTGTGAACTATTCAATTGAAAAGTGTATAAAGGTTCTTCCATGGAAGGAAAGAGAAAGTGAGCCTTTATAAGAAAAGTAGTAGTACCATCCTAATAAATACACACACACATATATAAAAGAATCATTAGTTATCTTGTGAAAAATTTCACAAAGAAATAACGATCATGAAAGAAAGAGACATGTGATTCAAATATGCATGCTAAAGGCAACTAAATAGTTCATTTTCATTAGTATGTAGTAACATAAACATATGCCACAAAGAATGAAAGAATAGTTTTGTAATAATTCACCACATATGAATGAATGTGCACCAGCTCCAGGAGCTTCATATTATTAAATGAAAGTATCAAGATACTCCATTACAATGATATAACACTAGCTCCAATAGTGGAACGTTAAGCCACCACTTGTTACTCAAAAGGATGATCTTCTCTCTTATTCCTAGCTTGAGAATCCAATATAAAGTCATTTTTCTTGGGTTATGAGGGTGTATTTATAACAAACGAGGTGACTCTCCACCTCACTTGTGACTCTTGAACTCCCTCATGACTCTTGAGCTTCCACGTGACTTTTAAAATTTCTATGTGACCTTTGAGCTTATACATGACTCTAGGACTTCCTTAGTGAGTTTTCACACTCCATGTATAACCCTTGGGCTTCCACAAATTTTACATTTTATCACCTTTTTAAAATACAATATTACATTCCACAAATTGTGGAAAACTCATTGACAACACAAGACTTTTTTGGTGACACTTTGAGCAGCCATGACTTGGTGATGGTGATAGAATACTTCATTGTAGTGTATCAACACCAACCTCTTCTCTTTGATACTGTATTCACATGTTCATGATATGTATTGATTGTACTTTATATCCATCCTCGAAATGGATGGTTATGATATAGAGTCTTCCATGTGATATTGATCTTCATCCACCTGTCATAGTTCAATGTATGTTTATCTCTTTGTGTATCAACATCACAAGTGTCTTCTTGTAGAATTTCTTGTTTTCGTTCTTAAGAAATCATCCTTCCATGTTAAGATAATAACACCTACAATTGAATTTCACTCATGACAAGATAATATTAGTCTTGAAAACACCTAGCTTACCATGTTTCTCATGCAACATGATGACTTAGATGGAACAATGTGCAAGGTTGAGGGGAAAGGCCTTGTTGAGCGTAGTGCATAGGAGCAGGAGGAAAAAAATAGGTATTGTGACTGCGAAGTGTGTAGTAGCTGAGAGAGAGGAAATTCAGAGATTGCACAGTTGAAAAGTCTAGGAAGCAGGGAGGCATGACTAGGCACTGTGACCATGTAGAGTGCAGTGGCCGAGGGAGAGGCTCAAGGGATCGTGTATTTAATATCCTCAAGGGTCCATAATTTAAAAACCCCAATTAATTGGTGATTTATATGAAAAGTGTAATTTTTTTAACAATTTTTTGTAACAATAATTGCAAAGATAAACAGAGAAAAAACGCTTTGCACCAGGCCGACTGCCATGACCTAGGGTTTGGAGGTTTCAGCACAAGATGCCCCAGGCAGACCTCCCTCCCAGCATGTTAGGCCGTGATCACACTCCTAGTAAGCCTTGAGGCTCACCTATGACATAAACCAGTGGGGGGACCGCTGCTCCCCTTACCACAGGCCAACCTACCATAGGGGTGGTGATAGGGGCTGACATCGACAGTCAGCAAAACTCTGGCCCATCTCATGACACAATATGGGAGACTCCCACAGCGCAACATACATCCACACCAGTAGCAGAAGAATAAAATATCACATCAGACACATGCATTCTGAAGAATACCAAAAGAACCATGATCGAGCTCCCTATGCACTTCATCAACAAAAGAATATGGTTCATGAAGGATCATGTGTTGATAGGCAAGGTCATGGGTTTTTGGCCCTTGAAAAATCCCTTCGAGGATGGATAGCTTCAAAATGGAAACCAAAGGGTCATATTAACCTTCAGCTATGTGCTAAGGGCTTCTTCAATGTGATCTTCACCTGTATTGAAGACAAAAATAGGATCATCGATGGAGGACCCTTTTTTTCAACTCTACAGGCTTATTCTCCGCCATTGGACTGAGTGATTCAATCCAAAAAAAAAAGATCTTACATGGGCCCCAGTCTGGATCCATCTTTATTCCCTCCCCCAGGATTACTGGGATGAGATGACCCTAAGCGACACGGGCAATGTCCTAGGTGAATTTGTCAAGACAGTGGAGAAAAAAAGATCAATCGTTACACAACATATGCACGAATTTGCATCTACATGAACATAGAGGAGTCGCTACCAGGTGAGGTAAGTCTATTGCATGATGATTTTGAATGGATACAAACTGTAGATTAGGAAAATGTTCCTTTTAGATGCCGGAGGTGTCACCAACATGGGCATCTATTCATAGATTTCCCTCTAAATAAAAAAGAGGTTGCTGATAATGAATCAAATGACGAAGCATCATAAGGGTTTATGAAAGTAGCAAGAAATAAAAGGCATAACAAGAGAACCAACTATAACCAGAACAAAAAAGGCCCTGTGACTAGCAATAGCTTCACAACCCTAAATCAGCTGAGTGAAAATGAGAATGAACCAGCCAAAGCAACAGGGCGAGCCTTGCAGGAGCAGCCCATGACCTCTGAGAAATAATAGGACAAGATCCAACCGGAGGCCTTTCTGAAACCCCAAACCCCTATCTTCGCAAGGGAAAACTCTACATCGAAGGGAAAAGAACAGTTGTTGGATCTAATCCCAGAAGCCATGGGGGAAGAACCAAAGAGCATTGATCTTGAGGGCCTGGATCTCATAGGGTTATAGGATGCATGCAACAAGAAGGACTTTCACTCAATATTTGAGTAGTAGATCTAGAAGCTAGAAGAAATCCCCACTTGAGCACAAAATCTACCCTCTCTGGGAATTTATGGGGGTACGCTCATGAATACAAAATACTTCATGAAAGAATCCCGCAAAATAGGACAAAAAACAATGCTACAAAGAATAGTAGTAATGGGAAAAGAAATGGTATAATATGTGAGATTCCCCAATTTAAACTGACTCTAGGCCTACTCTACCAACCCCCCACAATGAAGATCATCTCATGGAATATAAGAGGGCTCAACAGCCCCACCAAGCACAAGATCATCAAGAAAATAATCACTGAGGAACACCTTGCAATTTTCTACATGCAAGAACCAAATTCTCCAGCTCCACTCTAGAAACAATCTTCAAAATGGTATGGAAAGGATGAAAAACAATAGCGGTTGATGCCAATGGATCTTTAGAAGGTCCGGAAATCATCTAGAAGCCCCAAATCATCTCCCTAGAGAACTACCATGCTAATAGGAATTTCATTCAGGCCAACTTTCACCTGATTGGAATGACCATGCATGGCTTGCTAACGAATGTCTACTTTTCCCATAATATTCACTAGAAAATGGAGCTTTTGGAAAACATTTCTAAGCTCAATAAACAGAGATCTCTATGACTCTGGATGCTTGGAGGAGATTTCAATATGATAACAAATCTACAGGAAAAAAAGGGAGGAAGGAAGCATCTAGACATGGACAACAATGGATTCAAGAACTGCATCCAAGACAACCACCTCATATATCTACAAACTTCTAATGGAATCTTCAACTGGAACAATAGAAGAGGAGGTATCCATTCAATCGCCTCTAGGCTAGACCGGTTTCTCATCACAAAATTTTTCATACATATGGGGGGTGATCTAGTAGCCACCATTATCCCTGTCGCTGGCTATAACCATTGACCGATACAACTTCAATGGTTAAGACTAGGTATGCATGTGCCCAAACCATTCCACTTTTAACATTGTTGGCTCAGACATCCAGGGTTCAAGGAAATGGTCTCTAATTGGTCGACCTCCCTTTTACCACCGCAAGGAACAAAAATGTGTCAGTTCCAGACAAAGTTGAAAATGCTGAAAGGGAAACTAAAGGTGTGGAAAAAATCCACCTTCAGCAATATCTTCAAAGATCAAAGAGAGCTGGAAGAGAAAATGAAGAAGCCTCAACAAACAATCATCACGGAAGGCTGCTCTGCAATTTTAGAGAACCAAGAGAAAACATTAACAACCCAAATGGAAGAGAGAAGAAGCTAGAGAGAGATCCTATGAAAATAAAAATCTAGGATCATTTGTCTCAAAGAGGGAGAATGAAACACAAAGATTTTCTATTACTCCACCATTCATCACAGGATGAATAATAGAATCACATTTCTCAAAAATAAAAATGGAGAGCATCTAGAAAAGAAAGAGGACATCACGGAGGAGTTGCACAACCACTTCAAGGACATTCTCTAAGAACCTAATCATCAGAGGCATGAGGAAATACGAAAAATCACCCAACATATACCTAATTTTGTTATGGAAGAACATAACTGGACATTGATTAAAGCCACTACTCTTGCTGAGGTGGAACAACAGTCTTCCAACTGAAGGAAGGAAAAGCTCCGGGCCCTGATGGATTCACCACCAACTTCTTCCACTTCTTTTGGGAAACCATAAAAGAAGTGGTATGGGGTGTCATTGAGGAATCGCGCACCACTCATTGGCTTCTTCTGGCTCTCAACACCACCTTCCTCACTCTCGTACCAAAAGAAGACGATGTTGCTACACCAAGTAATTACAAGCCCATAGCACTCTACAATGTAATTTATAAGATAATTTTCAAATTTATTGCTAACAGACTGAAGCATCTCCTACCCCTAATCATCTCCCCAGAGCAAATGGGCTATGTATAAGGACGACAAATCCTTGATGGAATAATTTTAACCCATGAGGTCTTTCATTCTCTCAAAACCACCAAAAAACCTAGTATGCTCCTCAAAATCAATCTATCCAAGGCTTTTGACAAACTCAGTTGGGACTACATAAAACATGTCGTTCTTGCCTTTGGCTTCAACCACACCTACGTAAGATGAATCATGAGCCTCATAACCTCCCCGTTTATTTCCATCTTGGTCAATGTTATACCTTCAACAACCTTCAATCCCTCAAGAGGTATCAAACAAGGATATCTCCTTTCACCCTTCATTTCCATTATTATGACTAAAGGGCTAGGCCACCTACTCAAAAGCTCTATCCATTCAAGAACTCTGCAAGGTATACCCCTTCACAATCTCCCCCCCACTCCCCATCAACAATTTGTGGATGAAAACATGATCATGGGACACCCCTTGGTCCAAGAAGTTTGTTCCCTAAAATCTTTGCTAGACTCCTTCTTTGAAGCTTCTGGAATAGAGTTCAGCCCTGAAAAATCTCATATTCTTCTTCCACACTCCCCCTATCACTCAGTGCAATATTCCCCGCATTCTAGGCTTCTCCATAGCCTCCTTGCCCTCCAAATACATTGGTTCCCCTCTTACAACCACTGCCATTAAGCATTCCTCATGGCGTGCATTGCTGGACAAAATGGAAACCAGGCTATCCAACTAGGCCCATCACACTCTCAATATAGCAGGCCGCATGGTTCTCATCAAAGCAGTTCTTCAGTCTCTCCCCATCTACCTCTTCTCTATACTCACAGTCCCAAAATGGGTCCTCAAGGCCATGCACAAAATATAAAGGAATTTCCCGTGGGGTGGAACCAAAGAGAAAAATAAATGGGCTTTAGTAAACTGGAAATAAGTATGCATGCCAAAAGGTCATGGGGGGCTAGGGTTGCATTACCCTGAGAAAAGAAACAGTATCATGGGAGCTAGTATCTAGGGGAAATGGGTCTCCAAACCCCACGCACCTTGGGATAACTTGTGGGCAGCCAAATATGCTAGCAACTGGCCCAAGGAGGGCCTTATTAGATTCAACATAGATCCAGGAGGATCTCAACTATGGAAAGCTACCAGCAACCAAAAACAATTGATACAAACCCACAGCTTCTGGGAGCTACGCAGTGGTACTCAAGCTATATTTTGGGAGGACTCTTGGCAGCAACTGCCTAGACTCTCCTCCATCTTTCCCAGACCCTTATGGAGCATAGCATTACAGGAAAGGAAGTGGAAGTGCGTACACAATTTATGGACCAATGACACAACTCAGGGATACAAGAAATGGATACACACGGATAGATGGCAAGAAGACTGGAATATTTAAAATCACACAGACATTTGGGAGGAACTAATCACTAAAATAAAAATCAGAGTCCAACCAGGACCTGATATCCTTAGATGGGGTCACACACCAAGTGGTAACTACTCCACCAAGGAAGCCTACAACATCTTACAGCAGTAGAACCCAGATCCTTCCAATCTCATCTGGAAGAAGATATGGTAGGCCAAGCTCTAGCCCAAAGTAGCCACCTTTTTATGGTTTCTCAGTAAACGATGCATTCTCACATGGGAGAATATTTTGAAAAGAGGGTTTGTAGGACCCTCAATATGCCCTCTATGCTAGGAGAACTTTTAAACCATCAACCACTTGTTGGACCTATGCCTTACCTCCAATGCCATGTGGGATAGAATAACAATCCTTTGCAAACGCACCAATAGAGAAAGGGGAAACATCATCAACACCATCAGCAGGTGGACGGAAAATCCTTACTCCAAAAACCTCCTGAAGCGACTGGTAGATAATTTTGGGCCTCTGGATCTAGAACATATGGAAAGAAAGGAATAGTCAGATCTTCAAAGACAAAATATCCACCCAAGATCAAATCTGGGCAAGGATACACGACAACCTCACCGAAACGTTGGCCATCACTTCCTGGAGTAAGGAGGATCTCCCCACCTCCATTATGGAGCATAAAATATGGAGAAACTGGCATATGAGAATAAATACCCCCTTGGAAATCGCCCCAAGGAACGCAAGAAGAACAACCGCTCTTGAAAAATGGATTCTTCAAATGGAACTTCGATGGCGCCTCCAAAGGCAACCCCAGAAATGCAGGATTCAGAGGTATCTTTAGGAACCCCCAAGGCGAGCCACTTCTGATCTACTATGGCAACATGGGATGGGACAGGAACACCTCCGCATAGCTTGAGGGACTCATCCAGGGTATCTACAGAGAAATTGAATTCAACTATTTTCCCTTGGAAACGGAGGGAGATTCGCAAATTATTACTCTGGTGGTGACAAGAATTCTCCATGGCACCACCTCCACAAAGGTATCTAGGCTTTCCCATAGGCTTAAACTTCTGGAACAGCTGATACACAATCATAGGGTAATAATTTTTCACCATGTGCGTAGGAAAGAAAATTCAGTTGTGGACCTCCTCGTGAACAAGGGTGTGGAAAGTCACAGAGAGTTGCATTATTCTAATCTCACCTAGGCTGAGCATGATTATTTAAGAATATATTCCAAACTCTTATTAAAAAATATCTTCTCTCCCCGGATGCGGGTGACAGTAGAAGTATGCATGATAACTTCCTCTCCAGCGCTCGAGATAACGAAGATTTGTAGTGCTAGTCTTCACTTGATGTGGAACCACACTCCTGTAATCATTTGCATGAGATGACAGGGATCGGGCATAATGAAGACATGCTAGTACAATGTCATCCCTTCCGGGGTACCTATTTTCCACAATATTTTGAATGATCTCATGGACGGACATGAGGCTCGACACCGACTCTACGCACGTGCCTACTCATGAAAACTATTATAGGTTGTAACCACGCGCGAGGAAGAATAAAGCTCAGTAACTCCGCATGTGTCACAGGCCTATTAAAGGGAAGGAACTATAGCACAAAGAGACTCACAGTTTTTTCCTTCTGGTTTTTTTGTTGTTTCAGTTTCTACCCTCCTGCATGCACAGTCTACCACACAGCCTCCCCCCTAGTGATGCACTGCGTATAATCCCATAGGCTACACTCCCCCCTGAATGCGCAACTCACCTCAGCTCCATCTATCTTGCTATTTTCATAAGCCTAGATTCTCCCAACATCCCATGCCCCTTGCCATGCATTCCCCTTCATCGCACCCCCTTTTCCACTAGCACCTTGCTTCACACCTCCCACCTTGGGTCAGATCTGCTCTACCCTTCCTCTCATACCCATATCAATCCTCCACTTTATCTAACCATGGCACCTAGGCTGCACAAAATAACCATCATAGGAGGCCAGAGAGGTGTGTGCCCTGGTCACTACCATCGGGGGCCTGATAATTGTGTGGAATCTGTTGAAAGCTCCTCCTCGAGTAGTCACATCAGAGAGGGTCCCTAAAGCCCCGAACACGACTAGGAGGATATTGCCCCCACTCATGTTTTGCAAAGAGGTAGAAGAAGACCTAGGAAGTCCACCATTGTGCACTAGGATCACCCCTTGACCTGCAAGACTAAGCCTCTTCCAGCATAGGAATATGATGGGGATGACACAGATGTTTGGATAATGGACTCGGAAGGAACCTGGATGAGAGTCCCAGATGTCGAGTACCCAGTGGCTCCCATCCTCTGTGCACCAGTCTCCAAGCCTCTACGTCAAGCCACTAATGAAGAGGAAGATATCGCACAAGTGTATGCCTGTCCCATAGTGGAGGAGGATCCAGACAACGATGATGATGCATAAGACTCATGACTGCGCTACAGCTCAGCTCTTCCTAGGTTTTTGTCATGCTTGTTATTATCATAGAACTTTTATTTTTAGTGGTGCTACAACACATTTTGTAATTTTCTGTTTCATGTTCTTTCTGGGCTCGTTTCCTCCATGGAGACAGCCCCATACTTGCGCAACAAAGGTCGGGATTGGTTAAGCGTAGCTTACCAAGTTAGCCTGTAGTATATGTACTGTTCTATTTTCAAATTAATATAGATTAGCCTCATTTACCCAAAAAAAAAAATGTAACAACCCCACTTAAAAATCCATGTAATAAAGTCAATAAAATGAAAAATAAAACCAAGTTCATGGGACATGTATTCCAAGTTGAGTGTTGGGAAAAAGCATAGTGATGATGATCACTTGTGATAAATTAACGGCTATGGAAATAGGCAAAGGAAAAGTGGCAATAATTGGCATTTTATTTATGAAATAATGGAAAATAGGATATAAGGAAGGTGAAAGGTCACATAATTGCATGTGATGAAAATTTAAGGAAAAATAGAGGAAATTGAAGAAAATAGAGGCTTCAATGATAAAAAGGCTTCCGAGGATCAATTCACAACTTTTTTCAGTGAAGCCTTTGGAAGTTTTAGGTGGAGCTCTCTTCTAGTCACACTCTCTCATACCCTTGCAAACTTAGATCATTCTTGTAGCATGCTTGGAGCACTCTAGTATTCACTTGGATTTGGAGAATGAAGGAAAATTAAACTAGGAAAGAGTAATGGAACAGGTGGATCAACAACTATAGTGATATTTTTTTGCAGATATCGAGTTTTATGTATGGTCTACTTGATATTTTTGGCATGCATGGTATATGCATGTGGTTATTTGGTTATGATATGTAATTGGCATGGAGGATTTCTTGGATTGACAATGGTTTTTCCTAGCCTTGCCATTTACTGGATAGCCATGGTGTTGTGGGTTTCCCACTTGATTTTTTATGATTGGTTCTCATGTTCCTTATGGTCATGGGTTGATTTACTATTTCCTCGAGCCTTGGTTGGAAAAACGCTTTGGAATCCCTGGAACAACTTGGGTTGAGTTACTAGTCCCAGAAGCCTTGGCTGGAAAAAATCTTTGGAGCCCTCAATAGGTTGAGTTACTAGTCTTGTAGCTTTGGTTGGAAAAAAAAATTGGAGCCCTGTGGCAACTATGGGTTGAGTTATTAGTCTTGGAGCTAAGTTGTAACAAACACTCTGGAGCACTAGATAGCTTGGGTAGAGACCGATCTATTTATGGTTAGTGATGTCCAACTATGAGGTGGAATCATGGTTGAGGGTTGAGGTGGTTAAACTCTATAAGCCCTATTTTGGTTTTGTTTTGGTTATTCCATGAGATCACACATTCATGCTTGGAATATGGCACGCGGGTGATTGGCTAAAAGAGATATTTGGTTCAGCCCAATCTTTGGTCGGGTGGTATTTGGAAGTCCCTAACTTGGTTGGATTTTGCATATGTTAATAAGCTCTCTTGTCCTATTGTATCTCATGAGAATTTATAATTTTTGTTATGTGCCTTGTATGATTTTTCTATCATGGTTATTATTATGGTTATATGTTGGTTTTAAGCATGGAGTGATGACATATTATAGTTATGTCTCTTAACATGTTTGGATAGGTAAATGAATGGTTATTGAATGCATGGCCTAATAAATGTAATTGGAGCTATTGTGAGAGGGCATCAAACCTTCTTGATTATTTTCAAATAAATATGAAACCCCTATGTTCATATATTCATTCATAACCTGTAGATTACATGTCCTTGATATGTTTGATAGAATTATTGTCATGGTTAGGCCTGGTTAGGTTAAGTTCTTGACTAAGTTTTGTACTAATGGATTTTTCCTGGTGTCATTCATTATTCTGGAAAATCTCATCAAGTTATGGGAAGTGGTTTGGAGGATATCCCTTAAAACGTGGTTCAAATTTCAGCATCGCACGCTTAGAACTAGGAAATATGGATTGTATTTGTTGGGAGGCAGGGATATCCATGTGACTGGATGGTCACAACCATTATATTTCCTTGTCTTGTGTGCTAATAGGGCTCCATATCACTAAAAATTAAATTTAACTCAAGGCTTGGACACCTAGAGTGATTGTTTAGCTCCTGGGGGTCCTATAACTCCTTAGGAAGTTTAGTAAGGTTGCATATTTTTAACTCCACTTCATTAAAGTGATATAGGAGGTCGAGTCAGGTCATAGTAACTCCTCCTCTCATGTTTACCTTGTTCGTCTGGTGAAATTGGATAGATTTGGGATAGTAGGTTACATAGTGGTATTATAGCTTCGAGGTTCAAACACTTTGACTGGATGGGTAGAATGTGTTTGTCATGCATGCATGTTACTTATTTATATGTTTTTTGTGCATGCATCATGGTGGTATTTATGCATTATAAATTCCTCCTCCCACATCTACCCATTTTCATCACCTTGATCGGGGTAGACATGAGATGCGGGTTAAAATGAAAAGTCTCAACCTCCTATATGACCTTAGGGAAAGGGAGTTGAGAAGCCCTGAATTTACTAACTTCCCTCGGGTGCTACAAGACCTCTAGGAGCTAACCAACCTCTCTAGGTGTCCAACCCTTGAGTTACCTTCCATTTTTACTGAACTAGACCCCTAGTCAATCCCATTGTAAGGCCTCCAAGTGACTAAAACCCTCCAGTCACTCCCATAAGTCTACTTCCCACCAACTACAGTATTTTGCACTCAATTATGTGCCAGCGAGTATGAGATATAAGCCACTTTTTTCTGGGCTAGTATCTAGACTTCTGCCTAGAACTTAATGAAACCTTCAGAAAAGATAAATAGCATAATGAAAAAGCTTCTAGCTCAACACTTGAACCGAGACTCACCCTAAACCATCCTAACCATGATATTCATTCCATCAAACACATGATAAACTTGCAACCTACATGTCATGAATGCACATGTGAACATAGAGATCTAGAACTTATTTGAGGTTTACCAAGAAGGGCTAATTCCGTCTCACAATAGCTGCCATAATATAAATTAGCCCATTCATTCATTAAAAAAACATTAATCAATTAACAGGAGATAAGATGCATACGTAAATCTGTCATAAAACCATGCTTATAACCAACATATAACCAAATAAATAAAAATTATAGAACAAACATTAAAGCCACATAATAATAATTAAATTTACTCATCAAAGACAAGAGGAACTTAGCTCTTATTAACCATATGAAAGTCCAACCAAGTCAAGGATTCTCGTGTACCACATGACCATTGATTGGGTTGAAACAAATCTTTCTTTCAACTAATCACCCTGGTGCCATATTCCAATTATGAATGTGGGATCTCAATGGGATAAACCAATGCATAAAATATCAAGGGAATCTAGAGGTTAAAACACCTCCACCCTCACATTATCATGATCTCATGTAAATTTCTTCCAAGATCACAAAAAAATTAGTTCTTGGATTCCTTAGTACTCCTTCACCATCCCATGAGAAATTTCCCTACCTCCACCCACCTGTTGAGGGCTTCCCTGAGAAAACCATATCCACCCCCAACCCTTGGGATTTTGCTAAGACCACCTGAACCAGATCTAAAACCTTCTAGAAATCCAAAGCTCAACCAAGAATAAACCCCATCACACCATGGCTATCAAAAAATGAAAAGACAACATTGAAAACCACTTCAAACCCAAAAAACCATGCCAATGACAACAAATAAACTGGATACACACATGCATATACCATGCATATCAAGACCAACTAGTAAATCATACATGCAACCTGTTACCTCCAAGTATTCCCATTTAATCCACTTGATCCTTGATTTCCTTTTCCCTCCTTTTCTTGCTCGCTTGATTCCTCTTCTTGGTGCTCTTCCCCTCTTTGAAGAAAAATTCCAAAACTCAATTGACAAAAGGCCCCAAACTGATGCTCTAATGTATTTTTATTATTGATGCCTCTAATTTGTTAATTTTCCTATATTTTAATTCAATTTCCTTTATTTTCATAAAAAAATGCCAATAAATGCCTCTTTCCTTTTCAAAGCCATTTCCATTTCCTTTGCCAATTTCCCCTAAGCCAAATAAACAATAAGTGATGCCCACTAGGATAATATTCCCAAAATTTATTTTGGAATAAGTGTCCAATGACCTTGGTATTATTTTTCCTTTATTAACTTAATTACATGAACTTTTAACCCAAGGTTGTTACAGATCCATCCCCCT
>CM076582.1:1019754754-1019874754 GCA_034641835.2 Pinus albicaulis | reverse complement strand
TCTTGTCTTTAAATCTCACCAAACCATATGCAGTTAGATGATAGTCCACATCCTGTCCACTTGTACCCTACTTTAACCTATTCTTAAGATGTTGATACTTGTCATCTTGCAATATTTCCTATAAGATCCAATCCTGTAAATCCATCCCATAAGAGATCACAACTACAAAATGGTTCACCTGCACTCTCCTACTGGGATTATCTGCAACCATGTTCGCCTTTCCTTTAATGTATTTGATCTCAAATTCAAACTTTTTAATCGCAACCAACCATATAGATTTCATGGAATTTAGATTCATTTGGTCAAACAAGTACCTTAGTCCATTGTGATCGCTCATCAATACAAATCTCTTTCCAATAAGATAGTGCCTCCACATCTTCAAGTCATGAATAATAGTTGCCAACTCAAGATAATGTGTCACATAGTTTTACTCATGCTCATTCAGTTTCCTGAACTCATAACACATTACCTGTCCCTCATGCATCAGGACTCCACCAAGTCCTCTATTGCAATAATTTGTACACACTACAAACTCTTTATATGGATCTGTAATCTTGAGAACTAGAGCATTTATAAGCAACAGCTTCAATTTCTCAAAACTTGTCATAGATTCCTCTGTCCATTCAAATTTATTTCCTTTTCTCTACAATGATGTAATAGGAGAGACAATATGTTAGAAGTTCTGGATGAACCTCCTATAATAATCGGCTAAACCCATGAATTATGTAACTTCATCCACATTTCTAGGAGTTTCCCACTTCATGATAGCTCTAATATTTTCTGAGTCCTCTACTATGCCTTCCTTGGAGACAAGATGTCCCAATTAATTTACCTCTATGTGAAAGAATCTGCATTTACTAAGTTTGGCATACAACTGATTCTCTCTTAGAAATATCAATACTATAGCTAAGTTTTCTACGTGCTCTTCCTCATTCTTAGAATATATCAATATATCATTAATGAATACAATCAAAAACTTTAATACAGATAAGTGTTGATCCTCAAATTTGTACTTTCCTTCACCTCATTTTACCTCATTTTCCCTTGTCCTTTTCTATTTTAAACCCGATTGATCAATAAAAATAGTTAAAATTACTTCTAGAATGGTTTACATGACTGACTTGTTGAATTTTGTGATTGTTGCCATTGTTAAGCATTTTGACCGGAACTAGCTGCAGAATGCAGGCATTCTGTAGCTAACCGGCGATTCTGCAACTACCTTTATGTTTGAGCATGTTCCAGGTGGCCTCTTGAGGAAAAACGCATATGGGCATGATCCACGTTGTGCCTACATGGTGTGTTGCTCATCATGGAAGAGGAAATGAATTCTGGGTACGGTTATGCACGTGGGAACACATTTGTGAAGGAAGACTCCTACTAGGACTGTCTTAGTCCAGGTGTCTTTTCTCCTTCACGCAGCCACCTCAAAGACTCCTAAGATGATTTGGATAAGGAAAGACATCATTCCTAAATTATTGTAATTATTGTTATTTGCATTTACTTTATAAACTCTTGAGTAGGCCGAGAGCTTGGTTAGTTAGAAATTTTGTGTTAGATTTGCTGCTAGATTTTGTGTAAACTCTGTGTTACGTCTTTGAAGACACAGAGCATTATGTTCAAACTATTGCATCGTTAATGGAACAGACAAAATTATCTTGAAGGCGTGATTTAATTTGGAGTTGAATGCCGTCAAGTGGTAGAGGGCCCCTGCCCCTTGCACGGATTTCTTTTGCGTAAACTAGATAAGTTTTTCCTAGCTGTCTTTACGTTCTGCATTTAAATTAGTAGTTGTTTTGTTTTATCTACTGTAGTCGTACTCATTCTAGTTCTTCCATAAGAAGACACTCTTCCAACAGACTAAAATGATGAATGTTTAATGACTATGGTATTGTAGGATAGGAGTTAAATTTTTATTTGTTTTTAACTAGCTACTGTAGTCATATTCATTCCAACTCTTCCACAAGAAGACACTCTTCCAATAAACTAAAATAATGAATGTTTAATGACTATGGTACTGTAGGATAGGAGTTGAATTTGTATTTGTTTTAACTAGATACTGTAGTTATATTCATTCCAGTTCTTCCACAAGAAGACATTCTTCCAACATATTATAATGATGAATGATGAATAGCTATAGTGTTGTAGGAATTAGTTGTAGTTTTTTCTCTTCACTATCACAGTTGCACTTGTTCTAATCACTCTTCCACAAGAAGAAATTCTTCCAAGACATCCTTAAGAAGTTCAAGATATGACTGTGATGTGATAATTTAGTTTTTCATTTGCTTGCAGTTCATTTTCTTTCAATTGCATACAATTACACAGTCAGAACTGTTCTACCTCTTCCACAAGAAGGAATTCTTCCAAAATATCACTAATGATGAACAAACAGATTGTGTAACTTCATAGAATAATGCATGTTAGTTAGAACGCTCCGGAGTTTCATTTTGCATTTAATTCATGTCAGCCTACATTGTTTCAAGTTTGATGATGACTTATAGTTTAACATTGTTCTAGTTTAAAAGCATCTTAAGTTCATGTTTAAATTAATTCATTGCACTTGCATCTCATAGTCACACTGTCACCCTTTTCACAGTAGATTACTTTAGTTGATAGGATCCACAAGACAGCCTTCATTATCTACAAATATCTTTTTGTTCTGAAAACCACCAGTGAACCATAACCATAGGAACAGAAGATAACATCACTACAAGGTCTGAAAAATCTCTGCAAATTCCTCATCATAAACAGAGCTCCTCCTCAAAAGAACTACCTTGAAAAGAAACCAATAACTCTTTGAGTATAGGCTCTGTGACATTCAATTGAAATTGCAGAATAGAACTAGGAATTAGTCACGGAATAGATGAGCTTAGAATAAAATGTTGCATCATGATTATTGTCTAACTGTCTAGTTAGAAAACTTGCATATTTAGTGATCATTTCCCAAGTCTAGTTTGTGTCATTTGTCTAAGAAGTCATCATCAAGCTCTTGTTTCTATTCAGTCATAGTTCAGATGTTGCTTCAGTGTTTTTAATTACATTTGCCATTTCATACATTAGGCTCAACTGTGTTTTTAACCACCAACTTCTTTTCATTAGTTTTCTAGGCATTTTCATTGTAAACATAAAACTTCAAAAGACCAAAAACATCATAAATCAACATAAAAGACCAAAACATCACAAAACACTACACACAACGCACTAGGAAACAAGCACCTAGGTACATATGGTACATTTCACTTCAGCAGTTTACAAATCCTGGTTGACAATTAAATGAACTCGGTTTAGGAGACTAGATTGAGACACAACAATAAGGACACAACATGATATTTATCAAGCACAGAAAAGTATCTAGGGAATTAGTGAAACCAAAATGAACCACAAAAAACCCATGATGCCCATACATGGTCCTGAAAGCATACTCGTAGTTGTCCTCTTCTTTGATGCATACCTAATGGTATCCTAATATCAAATCAATCTTCGAGAAAATTGTTTCTCCCTTCAACTGATCAAACAAATCATCGATCCTCGACAACGGGTACATTTTCTTAATGGTTACCTTCTTCAACTGCCTCTAATAAATGCACAACCAGAGAGTACCATCGTTATTCTTTATGAACAACATTGGTGCACCCCAAGAGGATACACTTGGCCTAATGTTTCCTTTGTCAAGCATTTAATTCAACTGCAACTTCAGTTCCACTAACTATGGAGTGCTCATCTTGTAAGGTGATTTTGATGCTAGTTTTACCCCTGAAACCAACTTAGTAGCAAATTCCATTTCCCTATGGGGAGGAAATTCTGGAATCTCTGTGGTAAAGCCATCCTAAAATTGCTACAATACATGGTACCTATTTAACATTTCTTCATCCTCAATATCCTTACCCTTGTCACTGGTAATATGAACTAAAAATATTACACACCCCTTCTAGCAAATGCGCTTTTCCTGCATAGCTATGACCAACCTCACTGATGTAGGCTTCTTCTTTCCCTGCAATATTATATTTTCTCCATTGTCATCAAGGCACTCAATAGCCTTGTCATAACAATCTACTTTATTCATGTGGAGATGCAACCAATCATTACCCAAAATCATACTATATGATCCCAATGGAAGCACATTTAGATGTGTCGACGTAGGCATACCATTTAGCTCAAATTCACAAGACCTTACCCAATGATGAACTATCCTCTTAATACCTATAGCTAGATACACCAATATAGATTCTACATGAACTTATTTTCTCAAACCACACTTATCCACCAGGTCAGGATAACATAACTATAATTAGATCTAGGGTTAATCAAAGGAACAATGTGGCCACAAAGCTTACATTCCATCTCAATAACGGATGCATGGTGATCTTCCTACTTGTTGTCCACAATTGCATAAATTTGAGGAATATGATGACCAACGTCCCTAATTGTATGTGCCTTATGAGAAATGTAGATTTGAGGCATGTCACCCTAGTACAATGGAAAATCCTTCTTGCGATGATCTTTGCCAGATATCCAACACTAAAATTGTCCCCTACCATCACCTTTATTTTTCTACTCTCCAGGTTGTGGCCCATGTCCCTTCTCATCTTCAATAAAATTCTTGTAAGGAGAAACATTTTCTTTCTCACCTACATCCTGAGGTCCTCCCCACTTCGATGGCCACTTCCTTTTAACTTTCTCATTTCCCCTCAAATCATGCTTAGGCTCAAATTTATGCTTTTATTGCCCATAAAATTGCTTCAGTTTCCTAATTGTTTCCTCCAATGACTGATCCAGGTGGATATTGGTGGCCACCCACCTATTCCACCTAGGCCTCTAGTCGGTTTTACCATTTTCCTTTTTTATAGTAGCATTTACTATTTTTAGCAGTTTTCTGAGTCCTGAACTTCTGAAGAAGTTTTGAGCCCCTATGTAGTATACCTAGGGGGGATAATATAGGGTACAGAGGGAGGTACCCAAGGGAATAATATGATGTAATAATAAAAGAATGATAAGTAATTGGGCCATAGTTAATAAATAAAGTGGTTAAACCACATTATGTAAGGGACCACATGTAGCTAGGGAATAAAGTGATAAGCCCATTGTATTGGATGTATGGTATTGAGATACCCATGGTAACTACCCATGGTATTGCATGTATGAAACCTATATAGAGGCTAGAGTCTCTCCATTGACAGATGACAAGTATTATTGTATGGGCAAGCATATGGCTTGTGGAGTGATCTCCTTCCTTAAGGAGTGAATGTATGGTGCTGCCCTACCTTAAGGGTTTTGATATTAATGAAGATCTAAAGTTTTATCTTCAATGGTGTTATTTCTTGGGCATATTTTCCATTTTTATACATTTTCTTGTCAGATCTACTACAAGTGGTATCAGAGCACTTTCTTGGGCAGAGTTTGGAGATTTGTTTTTTCATTTTTTTTTTTGCAGGAAATTTTTGGGCGGCGAGTTTGTAGAGCATATCTGGAAAATTTGGAAAAAAAATTTCGAAAATAAATATCAGATCTGGATTCCTTACGGAAAAATACCCAATTTCAAAAAAAAAAATCAGTCGCATCGGAGTCTGGATGAGGGTGATATCGTTGATTTAAATTCAGTTGTGTTGCAGAAATATTTCTGACGACAATTTGTGTACAGCGGATCTCCTGACACTTTTAATAGATTCTGGTGCACAATCTCAGACAAACAATTACATATCTGAGCTCCCCTTAAAAAATCACCCGATTTTGAAAAAAAAAATCGATCAAATTGGAGTCTGGATGAGGGAGTTATCACTGATTTAAAATCAGCCATTTTTTCAGAAATTTTGTGACGGCGGGACAGTTGCAGCGCAAATCTGTGTTTCCAGAGTGCCTAGATCGGGATTTCAGCCATATGGTTAGATGCAAAATGGATATTCCATTTTTGAAAATAGGTTATATTAAGGATTCTGAGTTATATTGACCAAGTAATGTCCATTTTAAATTTTTTCCAAAGTAAGTGATTTTCTTCAAAACCCTTACTTTATTTTATGGATTCTCGGAAGATGAAGTTTACAGGAAAAGATGATGGCCCTAATATAGAAGATTTTTTCCAACATCTCAAGGCTCAATAATGAATTTTTTGGATATGCTCCATAGGGCTTCATCTGAAAGATGAGGCAAATAAATGGTGGACCTCACTTGACAGCGCAGTGAGGAAACTTCCCAAGAAAAAACTTGAAAAAGTCATTTTGGACAAGTGGTCTAAAGCCGGAAAGAAGGACACTAAAAGACATAAAGACTTCTTTTATACTAATATTTCCATATTACAGGTTAATGGAAGTATTCAAAAAGAGAACATCATTGTGTCTATCATTCCTAGTTGCAAGCATAATTGTATCAATGTTAATTTGGCAAAAAAATTGCAAGTTCCAACAACACATATTGAAAACACACAGGTTGATAATGAAGATGTTCAAATTGATAAATATTTAAAGATTTCTATGGATAAGTGTGTGTTCCATTCTGATTTTTATGCTTCAGATATGACTGATGTGGATGTTGTTTTGGGACACCCTTGGATGGAATCCGTTGGTACTGTCAATTTTAATGTGCAAAAGAAATTCATGAAGCTCTGATATAAAAAGAAGAAAATTACATTGCACGATATTTGCATTAGGAACCATGGAGAGACTAGGGAGGAAGAAGTGCAAATCTCTAATGACATAGACACATCAGATGATGAGCCTTTGATGGTAGACAGCCAAACACAGACATCAAAACAAGTACCAACAAAAGAACCTGACACCACTCCATCACCAATAATGGAGGAATTAATGAAAGATGTTCCATCAGTTAAAGCTTCAACATATCACCACCCGCATCACCCAGAAAGAGAAAAACCAGGAAGGTGGAAACGAATTAGAAAAAAGGACAACAACCCCTGGATGACACATAGAGAGGTGCGACAATCCACCCACAACACATCGACACAGAAGAACCACCAGAACCCACTTCCATCTCAAGCGAGTGATACATCGACTAGATCGAGTGTTCACCTTTCTCTGGGATGGCTGGATGCACGTGAATGGTACCAGTGAAATACGCTTTTGAGTAGATCTTATTATTTGTGTTCTTCTTATGTTTCAGGGACGAAACATGTTTAAGGGGGGCGTAATGTAGTATACCTAGGGGGGATAATATAGGGTACCGAGGGAGGTACCCAAGGGAATAATATGATGTAATAATATAATAATGATAAGTAATTGGGCCATAGTTAATAAATAAAGTGGTTAACCTACATTATGTAAGGGACCATATGTAGCTAGGGAATAAATTGATAAGCCCATTGTATTGGATGTATGGTATTGAGATACCCATGGTAAATACCCATGGTATTGCATGTATGAAACCTATATAGAGGCTAGAGTCTCTCCATTGAGAGATGTCAAGGATTATTGTATGGGCAAGCATATGGCTTGTGGAGTGATCTCCTTCCTTAAGGCGTGAATGTATGGCATTGCCCTACCTTAAGGGTTTTGATATTAATGAAGATCTGAAGTTTTATCTTCAATGGTGTTATTTCTTGGCCATATTTTCCATTTTTATACATTTTCTTGTCAGATCTACTACACCCTAAATGACATTTTTCGAGGGCCGCGGTAGACCCATAGTTGTAGGAAATTTCATGTGTAAAATATTATAGTACTCAGAGAGGTATTTCCAACAAGGTCTCATATGCACCAAATAAATATAATATGACCAAGTTACCATCCTGGGAAGTTGGCTACCCAACTAACCCTAATGGGGCCCACTAACTCTTGGCATTTCATCTCCTGGGGTTATGGTTTTGGTTTTTTAGGGTTTTATCTTGTTGTTTAATAACAAAAAGGCCCTTCGGCCTCATTATAAGACAATTAAGAGGCATGTAGTTGCCACATATCTTCTCAGATAAGATACCATCGCCCAAGCTAGTCTATTTCCATTATGTCTGTAAGCATATTTTAGCTCTTTGATATTAATGAAATGAAGTGCTATTTATGTTGAATCTCTGTATTTATGGTTATATGCATTTTGTCGCATCCTTGTTTAAGTTTGGATTAGTGGTATCAAAGTGGTATGCTTTTTTATCTTTTTTTCTTTTCATGTCCCTAACGAGGTCAGGGTATAAAGAGTTAGCACTCGAATTAGTTGAAATTTTGCAAAACCAGCCTCACAAACCCCAATGACCTCCCATGGCAGAAGAAAAGAAAGATGAGGGAGTAAGATATACTTTCAAAATATTGCTTGAAGAATACCTCGAGCAGTAAATGAGTATGATGATGGACATCTTTGCTCGAATCCTTCGGCGGATTCCCACAGGCGACACATCTTCATATGAAAATCACTCTGGAGGTGCCACTCCCTTCAAGGTACAAGGCAACTTCGACATTTCCTTGTTTTAATTTCAAATAGATGTATACATCATAGATATATGGCTAAAATGTTGGAATGATATTTTTCATTCCATTATTTTTCCAATAGGGAAAATATTACTTTTGCACTCCTCAAGTTTGCCCCCCATGTCAAGAACTAGTGGGAAACCTACTGCGAACAGAGGAACGAGAGAAAACCCTCATTTTTTATAGCCTCACCCACTTGGAATTATTTTTGAGATTCCGTCAAGGAACAATATTACCCTATGGGGGTATGAGGACAAGTATATAGAAGGGACTACGTTGCGGAAACAAAGGGATGAAGATGTGCATGAGCTAATGAATATGTTCCATACCCTGCACACAAATTTGGGTATCAAAGATTCAAAGAAACATTTGGTACTCAAATACGACAATTCTTTTCACAAACACATTTAGGAGGAAATGGAGTTCCTTGACATCTCCTTGCTTGGTGTAGCATACCAATATGCTTCCAATATCGAGCAAAAATTTAAACAGAAGAAGTGAGACTTCATTAGGGGAATTTTGTGGTATAAAATGGGCCTCCTAAAAAAAATTTACAACCAAAATTTATAAGAACCAATAGGATTCAATATGATGATTTCAACCATGGTGGATGATTCACCAATTTTTAAGTAAAACGGTAAAAAGATTAAAAAATAATAAAATAATAAAAGTACTTTCAACTCGTATTTTCAATTTATCTCCCAAATTTTTTACTCAAATTTCCAGTGGGAGTACTCGTTGGATGCAAAATTTAATTCCTCATCCAAGTAGTACCCATGTTGCATACTTCCGATGGACACTGCTACATGAAAAATGAGAAATACATGAAAAATGTGATTATCTCTCAAATATTTTACTCAAATTTCCAGTGGGAGTACTCATTGGATGCAAAATTTAATTCCTCATCCAAGGAGTACCCATGTTTCATACTTTCGATGGACACTGCTACATGAAAAATGAGAAATACATGAAAAAATGTGATTGCAATCACATTTTTCATGTATTTCTCATTTTTCGTGTAGCAAGATCCATCGAAAGTATGCAACATGGGTACTCCTTGGATGAGGAATTAATTTTTTCATCAAAGGAGTACTCCCACTCAAAATTTGAGTAAAAAAATTGGGAGATAAGTTGAAAATACGAGTTGAAAAGGTAGTTTTTTTCTTTTTTCTCTCTAAAATTTGATGATGTAATCAAATATTATTTTATTATTTCCACCATTATTTTATAATTTTCTTAGGAGGCCCATTTTAGACCTCAAAATTCCCCTAATGTGGATCTATGAATCTAAAGCAAGTGAAAGGTGCCCCAAAACCACAAAACAAAGCACAAATCCAAGGCAGGGAGACCTAGGACAACTCGTTGTAGCCACAAGAAAATAACAACACCATGAAGACAAAGAGGGACACAAGAAAGTGGTGTGTGTTCCATAGGATCCCCACTCACAACACAAGTGAGTGTTGGGCCAAGCAGTAAATGGTGGTCAAGCTGGAGACTTCTGAATTAGATGCATGTTCTAACTTTGAGTTTGAAACCGACAAGAGGAATGACAAAGGGAAGCATATTGTTAACGTAGAGACCAATGCCACCATTTCCACCACCAATATCCAGAAGGATGGGCCCGAATATCCAAAGGAGGGGGAGCGCCTCTTCTATTCTCGGATGTGGGTGAAGGGTTCTCTGCTACAGTTAATTGTTGATAGAGGGAGCCAAAATAACCTCATTTTAGTAGAGTTCATGAAGTGCACGGGCATATCAACCACAACACACCCGCCATCGTACACCATCGGGTGGCTTCACCAAGGATGAGATCTCTACATCATCTAACAGTTCCACCTTCCCTACAACATCAAGCCCTTCACAGATGAGGTACTATGTGGTGTAGAAATTTGATACTTGATATGTTATACACCGAGATTCTCATGATCACACACTATTTTAACTTCATGCACAATACAGAATCTCTTCTACCATTGATCATTAATTGCGGAAATAAAACAATCGCATGCGCACGTTAAAACCATAAACAATCACACATATGAACACAGTATTTTATGGGAAAGCTTAAAGATGAAAACCCCCAACTATCTGTATTTTATATGTCATAGAGATTATGTAACAATCATCATACAAAGCTCCTCACAAGCTCTCAAAACAATCTCGAATTGCTACACACTAATCAAGCCCGATCTAGAAAATCACATTCTCCAATCTCTGCCACCTGATAGCTCGCTTTCATCGCGGTAAATTTGGTTGTCAAAGAATGACATAATAACTCAAAAACCTTGAGGCTTGTAATTGCGTAATCCATCGCCATCTCCATTAACGTAAAACTCATGTACCGAAGATAGCTTAAATCGTATAATCACACTCGCTCTTTTTTTTACCTACTCTCTTTCACCGGGTTCCACCCCAACTGTCGAAATCGGTTAATCGATGTATCTTTAGTTGATTAATGAGTTTATAATTAGTGAATTAATTAATAATTAATTCACACCACCTTTACTAGTGTATCAACTGCCTAGACCAGATACAACTAGCTCAACTATGTTTAACTCGTTAAATCGAACACAATTCCATTAACTTCTTAATCAATTCCACTTCTCAAACTTCTCATGAGTTCTAACTGAAGTCTCCATGCAATAGCTCCACTTAACCTTCAGGAATAGCGTAATTCCTTCTGTCAGCTCCTGTGCCACATCTGTGCACTTAACTGAAGTGCTCCAAGAGAATAAGATAATGTTTATAGTCCAAATATTATTAAGAGCTAATAATATTCGACATATCTATTTTTAGACTGGCAATCTAAAAATAGATTCCGCTCAATATGTCTAAAAATAGAAGTCCATCTATTTTTCCAACTTGACCAACCATCCACAAATAGCATCCTGCAACTCATAGAATATGATCGACATGTCTAAAAATAGACATAGTCTAAAAATATACTTGCGCAAAAAATAGCTTGCGGGCCCACTTAGTGAAGGAAACTTATTTCCACTAAGCTCATCATCTTGTTGCAATCTCAACACTCCCTCTCAACAAGATAAGTATTATCTGCCACCCCTATCCTACCTCTGTGGTATTCAAATTTTCTCCTAGTGAGCGCCTTCGTCAAGATATCAGCATCCTGATCCTTCGTGGGAATGTATTAAAGTAACATGATCTTCCACTGCACACAATCTTTGATATGATGATAACAGATGTCAATGTGTTTATATCTATCATGAAATAATGGATTAACCGAGATTTTAATGCAACTCTGATTATCACAATATATCATAGTAGGATCTAAGTGTGAACTGAACTACCTGACCAGGATCTTCCTCATCCATATAGCCTCGCATGCAGCCAAACTCGCTGCCATATACTCGGCGTCTGTTGAACTAAGTGCCACGGATCTCTGCTTCCTTCTGTACCAAGAAACTATTGTCGACCCGATACTAAAAATCCCTCCAGATGTGCTCTTTATGTCCATTGGGCTCCAATCTGCATCCGTGAAGCCACACAGCTTCACCTCATTCGACTGTCTGTACCATAATCCATATCCCGATTTGCCTCTAATATATCTCAATACATGCTTGCCTACCTTCCAAAAGAGCTTGGTAGGCTTAACCATAGCTTATGAAAGTTGGTTAACAGCATAGGATATGCCGGGTCGTGTATTGACCAGATACATAAGCAACCCCACCAACTGTCAATAAACAGTGGCATCCACTACCTCTGCCGATGTAGCATCCTCTTTCCTCCATCCACTAGGAAGAGGAGTGTCGATAGGCTTGCAACCATGCATGTTGAACTTCTCCAGTATCTCTCTCAGCATACTTTCCTTGAGACACAAATAGTCCATCACTGCGCTGCCAGATTTCCAATCCCAGGAAATAATGAAGGAGTCCCAAGTTCTTCATCTCAAACTCCTTTGCAAGATCAGCCTTGCATGAGTGTATCAACAGTTCATCACCTGTCAAAATCAAATCATCTACATAAAGTACAACGATCAGAAACTTACCCTCCACCACAATCTAGTATAGGTTCGGATCCGCCTCACTCTTGGAGAATCCAAATCCGGTGAAATAACTGTCTATCCGTGTGTACCAAGCACGAGGTGCTTGTTTCAACCCATACAACGCTCTTTTGAGCCTACACACATGCGACTCGTTATTGAAGATCTCAAAACCTTCGGGATGTTCTATGTACACCTCCTCCTCAATCACTTTGTTGAGGAATGCAGTATTCACATCCATCTGATGAATGTGCCACCCCATCTGCGCTGAGAGAGAAAGAATCATCCGTATGGAAGAATACTTTGCGACATGTGCAAAGGTTTCCTCATAATCGATCCCCTCAATCTGTGAGAAGCCTCAGGCAACAAATATTTCCTTATACTTCTCTACACTCCCGTCAGTTTCTTGCTTCACTTTGTAGATCCATCTCGAACCCACCACTGATTTCCCTTCCGGCCTTCGGACAATCTCCAATGCGCTATTTCTAACAATCGAATCATACTCTTCCACCATGGCAACTACCCATGTGGGATCCTCCACAGCTTCCTTGAAAGAGGATGGCTCTATCATGATACACTTGCTCATAAGAACCATGTATCCAGTATACCGGTCAGGCAACTGTCTCTGTCTGCACTGTGATGTAGGTGCTCCTACAATCTTCTTTGCATCTTGATCCAATCGCTCAGCTTATGTAGTGTGCTTCCACCCTCTGATGGTTGGCACTGCATGAGTGGTCTCTTCCACTCCATGAACCTCCTCTTGTGGCTGATCCACATCCTGAGGCTCATCCTTAGGAACTAATAGCTCCTCATCTGCATGCAAGTGTGGCTCCCTCTGGAGCGAATACCATGGCTTTTCAACTCATGAAATTCTGATATCTCGTCGCACGTGGCCAGCCTTGCGACCGTTCCGGAAAATACACATGATAGTTGTGGGGTAACGACAGTACCCCAAAATATCTCACCCTCCGCGCTTTCGCTCACCTTCTTCGGTGGAACACGTCATACGAGAACAAAACAGGTGAACCAAAAATTCTCAAATGGTAAATATCAGGCTTCTTACCAGAAAACGCCTCCTCGGGTGTACTCATGCCAAGTATCCTGTGAGGACAACGGTTTTGCACATAAACCATAGTATTGCATGCCTCAGCCCACAAGTGTATGGGAAGGCCTTGATCATCCAACATCACCCGTGTAGCACCCACAATTTTTCTATTCTTTCGTTCTGCGACCCCATTCTGTTGTGGGTTGTGAGGCGCTATGAGCTCTCTTCAAATTCCTTCTGCGCTGCAAAAGTCCTTGAATTTGCCAGAGATGAATTCACCACCGTTTTTGCTCCTAAGAGCCTTCACCTGCTTCCCCAATTCTTTCTCAACCTATGCCTTGAACTCACAGAACTTTGAGTATGTCTTGCTCTTCTTCTGCATGAAGAAGATCCAGGACTTCTGAGAAAAATCATCAACAAATATCACATAGTACATGTGCTTTGTTGTCGAAGCTACTGAGAAAGGTCCACACACGTCTATGTGAATTCTCTCAAGGATCGTCATGGTGCGACTATCTTTCTCGTGAAAGGTGGCTTTCACAAATTTTCCCAAAGTACATCCCTTGCACTGATCTGACTATGCAAGTGTACCTTTGGGAAGCCCGGTAGAAATATGCTGCAAAATTTTCAAAGCTCCATGGTGAAGGTGGCCCAATATCCTGTGCCACAACTCGCCCTCATCCCGACTCACCACTCCTTCTGCCTTGCCTGCCATTGTTGCACAGCCATCTACCTGCAACTGATAAAGGTTCTTAACTCGAACCCCTATCCTTCGGGTTTCACCAGTTTCCTTACTACGCAGGGAAGCCTTTCCCTCGCTAAAGACAACATCATATCCCTTGTCTTCTAACATGGCCATAGAGATAATATTCTTCTTCAATCCTGGAACATGCATCACTTCTTTCAATATGAAGGGTTTACCAGACTCCCTCTCAAAGGAAATAGTACCGATACTGGTTGCACAGTATCTACCATCATCGCCCATCTTGATGTGCACTCCAAGATCTTTCTCATCTAGATCAGTAAACAAATCACTGTCTGCGGTCATATGAAAAGACGCACCACTGTCAAGAAACCACACTGAACCCATCACACTTGAGACCAAGCATGCGATTAGCGAAAAATCCAGCTCAAACTATGAGGCTAAGGCCTCTCCAGCTGCAGATCCAGAAGCCTGCTTATTTTTCTTCTTCTATGGACAATTAGCGGCATAATTTCCGTGTTGGTGATAGCGAAAGCACTTCACCTTGGACGTGTCCTGCTTCTTTCCTTTCGCACCAAATTGAGAAGCATTCTTCTTGCTCTTCCCCTTCCTTGCTTTGGAAGCCAAAGCACAATTTTCTTCATCTGAGTTCTTTGATGAAGATATGTCCCTATTACTTCGCCTTATCTCCTCTTGCACAAGATCTGACCAAAGTCGCTCCCATCCTGGAAATTTCTCCCGACCATTGACAGATTCCTGATAGGAATTCCAACTCTTCAGAAGCCCAAGGAGAGCCAAGCTCACCAAGTCCTCGTCATCTACAGTCACCCCCACATTTCCCAGCTCATCCCTGCATTGGATGAACTTCGTGAGGTACTTGGGCATACTATCGCCTTTCTCCATTTTTATGTTCCTGAGTTTATCCTTGAGCGCCAACTTCCTCTGGTCGCTCTTGCTTTGGAATAAGTCTAACAATGCTTTCCACATCAAGAATGGAGAAGCCTTACCATGAAGGTTGGACACTATGTGATCATTCACACCTTCCAACAAAATCCTTCAACATTTTTTTGTCTTCTTTTGCCATGCATCAAGTGCGGCAGCATCGCTAGAAGCAGGTTTTGGAATTTCTGCATCCGAATTAGGGGAATTTTGAGGTCTAAAATGGGCCTCGTAAGAAAAATGTACAACAAAAATAAACTTTATAACAACTAATAGGATTCAAGATGATGATGTCATCCATAATGGATGTTTCACCATTTTTGGAGTAAAAAAGTAAAAATATTAAAAAATAATAAAATAATAAAACTACTTTTTCAACTCGTATTTTAAACTTATCTCCCAAAATTTTTACTCAAATTTCGAGCGGGAGTACTCGTTGGATACGGAATTTAATTCCTCATCCAAGGAGTACCCATGTTGCATACTTTCGATGAACTCTTCTACACGAAAAATGAGAAATACATAAAAAACATGATTGTAATCACGTTTTTTTATGTATTTCTCATTTTTCGTGTAGTAGGACCCATCGAAAGTATGCAACATGGGTACTCCTTGGATGGGGAATTAAATTTCGCATCCAACGAATACTCCCGCTCGAAATTTGAGTAAAAACTTTGGGAGATAAGTTGAAAATATGAATTGAAAAAGTAGTTTTTTCATTTTTCCCTCTAAAATTTGATGATGTCATCAAATCTTATTAGATTTTTTCCACAATTATTTTATAATTTCCTTAGGAGGCCCATTTTAGACCTCAAAATTCCCTTAATTAGTATGAACTCCTTCAACCCATTGTCATCCAAAACCACCTCCATCTTGTCCTTCCATGCAATATAATTTGAGTTGCCCTCAAGGGCATACTCCAATCGCAATCTGTTGAAAGACATCTCAACTTCGACACCAAGAAAACACTGCTGCAAATTCAAATTCCACCAGCTCAAAACTCAACCGCTTCAATGTTTTGCAATTTCTCCAATGATCAATATCGCTCTGATACCATGTATAAATTTGATAACTGATATGTTATACACCGAGATTCTCTTGATCACACACTATTTTAACTTCATGCACAATACAAAATCTCTTCTACCATTGATCATTAATTGCGGAAATAAAACAATCGCATGCGCACATTAAAACCATAAACAGTCACACATATGAACACAGTATTTTATGGGAAATATTAAAGTTGAAAACCCCCAACTATATGTATATTATATGTCATAGAGATCATGTAACAATCATCATACAAAGCTCCTCACAAGCTCTTAGTGCAATCTCCAATTGCTACACACTAATCAAGCCCGATCTAGCAAATCACATGCTCCAATATTTGCCACCTGATAGCCTGCCTCTACCGCGCAATCATTGTTGAAGAATGGAACATAATGAAATTTGAACCACCTGTCTTGTACTGCGCAATCCTCATTGGCATCTCCATCAATGTGTGGGGAAAACTCATGCACCAGTATAGTCTGGCTGACCAATCACCTGACTCTTTCCACTACCTCTTCTGCAGTCTGCCTCACCAAGCCGCATACCTTTGAGAAGTTAAATTCATTCTTATGATTATTGATTAATGATTTTATAATTAATGGAATTAATTAATAATTAATTCACACCACTCTCACTAATTGTATCAATCAGTTAAACTAGATACAAATAGCTCAACTATGTTTAGATTAGTTAAACTGAACACAACTCCATTAACTTCCTCGATCAGCACCTGACTCTCACATGAGTTCTAACTAAAGTATCCATGCAATAGCTCCACTTAACCCTCAGGAATAGTGTAATTTCTTCTGTCAGCTCCTGTGCCACATCTATGCACTTAATTGAAGTGCTCCAAGAGAATAAGATAATGTTTATAGTCCAAATATTATTAAGAGCTAATAATATTCGACATATCTATTTTTAGATTGGCAATCTAAAAATACATTCCGCCCAATATGTATAAAAATAGAAGTCCATATATTTTTCCAACTTGACCAACCATCCACAAATAGCATCCTGCAACTCATAGAATATGATCAACATGTCTAAAAATAGACTTGTGCCAAAAATAGCCTATGGGCCCACTTAGTGAAGGCGACTTCTTTCCACTAAGCTCATCATATTGTTGCAATCTCAACATGTGGTTTTTCCCCTCTTGAAGTTTTTGATGTATTATTAGGCCAACCATGCTTGTGGAAGCGACATGATGTGCATGAGTCTAGGCCTTGCACTGTTATTATTTCTTTGGGAAATAATTTGTACAAGATACTGATGGTAGCACTACCTATATCCATCTATTTGATCATTGGGAAATAGTGTAGTAAGATCATTTCCGAGTCCAGTAATTTTTTTTCCTTATGATTCACATTTAGGGAAAGAAGAAAATTGTGGTCGCGCCCTCCAGACAATGCTCCCATGTGTGGTAGGAGCAGATGGAAAATATCATGGAGGGGTACAGGGACATATTCACCTCACTCATAGGGGTACCTCTACACTTCTAGATAAAGCACTCCATCGATCTAACCCCAGGTGAACCACTACCCAATGGACCGATTGATCGATGCTCTATTTTGGAGAACATTGAAATCAAGAGGCAGGTTAAGGATTTTTTGAAAAAATGGCACATCAGGCGAAGTTCATCACCCTGTGGGAGCCTGATCGTGTTGGTACAAAATAAGGATGACACTTGGAGATTATGTATTGACTATCAAGTGCTGAACAAGATCACTCTCTAGAATATGTTTGGTGCCGAGCCTGATTATCTTCTTTATTTTGTATCACAACGTTGGACCCCTATTCTAAATGGGGCAGCAATGCCACCCATAATTAAACACTACCTAAGGGATCCAGGGGGATATGATGGTAGAAGTTTTGTTTACTTTTGGGTTTTTTTTTTCCCTAGAAGGCAACCCCTCGTTTCATATGAGGGTATTATATTGCGGCTGTGTATTGTATGTATATTCTTAGAGAGAGAAAATGATAGGGAGACTATGAGAGAGAATAGAGGATATTACAACGAATCTATTGTAGGTTGTGTCTCTTCATTTTTCTGGATAATAGAAAGGAAGGACTGACTATTCGGGGTGGATGTAGCCCAAACTGCGTGAAATACGTATATCTATGTCTCTCTGGTTTTATGTGTTTTGTGTGTTTGTGTTTTCCGCATATTTTATGTGTTGCATTACTCTGTAATATATAATTTTCTAACAGAATAAGTATCCAATCCCTTGACTCAATGACCTTATGTACCTGATCAAGGGGGACAAATATTTCAGCAAGATATACTTGAATTCTGACTATCACCATGTACCAATCAAATCCTCTGATGTGTGGAAGAATTCCTTCAAATATTTCAGCAAGATATACTTGAAGTCTGACTATCACCAGGTACCAATCAAATCCTCTGAGGTCCTTTTAGAATGGTTGGTCATGCCTTTCGGGTTGATGAATGTCCCCACAACCTTCATGAGGTTGATGGACAATATCTTGTGACCCTTCACCAACTCATTCATGGTGGTGTATTTGGATGACATGATGATCTTCAGCAAGATTTGGGAAGAGAACCTCCACCATATTCGACAGGTCTTCCAACCCTACTACAACACAAGTTGTGTGCCAATTTGGAGAAATAAACTTTTGATATGACAGGGGTTCAATATTTGGGGTACATCATTGATAAGTGGGGTTTGCATTTGGATCCAGTCAAAATACAAGTCATTTGGATTGGACAACCCCAACCACTCTAAAATAACTCTACAAATTTCTAGGTATTTCCAACTTCTACCGCAGGTTCATGTTGGGATTCTACCATATCACTTGCCTTTAATTAAAGTGACCAAGGGAGAGCTGAAAGAAAAATTCTTTTGGCCTTAATCCCAACAGAGGGAATTTTGCGAGTTGAGGCATCGCCTTTGCTCTACACCAGTGCTCAAATTACCAAACTTATGATAACCATTTGAAATTGAGACATATGCCTCCGAATATGCGATTGGTGTATTTCTTACTCAGAAAGGGCATCCAGTGGCATATCACATTGTGACACTTTCAGACACAACCCGAAAGTATCCCACCTATGAAAAATAGATGTATTCCATTGTGTATGGGTGTTGATAATTGAAGCATTAGATTATGTGGAAGGAAATAGTCATCCACACTGACCACCGACCCCTGTAGTTCATACAAACACAAGGGAAGTTGCAGAACGATTGCCATCAAAAATGGTCCACATACCTGCAATAGTTCCATTTGAACATTAAGTACAAGAAAGGAAAAACCAAGAATGTTGCAGACTACCTCAGCCGACAACCGGTCGTGATGCTGACCACTGTGCTCAATTCTTGTGGGAACGCAACCTCGGGGTGGCCTACCCTTTACAAGAGAGATCCCAAATTCGGCAACACATACCAGAGGCTACTCAAAGGAAAGAAATTTAAAAATTATCACCTCCAAGATGCATTGTTATTCCACATGGGACGCCTTTGTTTTCTTTCAAGCGAGCATGCCAAGATGATTATGGAGGTGCACTATAGTCGGGTTGCAAGGAATTTTGGGGTAGAGAAAATAGTGGTAGTACTCTAGAAGTATTTTTATTGGTCAAACCTTTGACATGATGTTGGGAAGTACATCAGATATTGCATTGCCCATGCCATTTCAAAACTGACCATCAAGAAGCAAGGATTATATACTCATGTTCCTACTCCAAGTTAACCTTAAGAATCCATCTCCATGGATCACATGTCGAGCCTTCCTTATAATAAGCATGGAAGAAACTGTGTTTTCGTGGTCGTTGAAAAATTTTTTAAGATGGCCATTCTTACGACCTGCAAGAAAAGTATCACAACAAAAGCCAATGCTGAGATCTTCTTTGAACAAGTGTGGGTACACTTTTGGATCCCAAATTCCATTATCTTAGATTGGGATAATAGGTTCCTAAGTACATTTTAGTCAATTCTCTAGTCATTGTTGGATACCAATCTCACTAAGTCCATGAATTTCCACCCCCAAACTGATGGTGAAACAGAGGTCGTAAATAGGATGACCGTACACATTCTGCGAATGTACAATTGGAAGCATCCATGTACGTGGGATGAAAGCCTCCCTTATTTCCAATATAGCTACAAAAAAACTCTCCATAGCTCAAGTAGACACAACCCCTTTCAGGTGGGGTTGGGATTCTATCCCTTATTTCCCATTGATGTGGCCATACCATTTGTAGCTACTCAGGCATATTCGTCTCATGTCTACACTGAAACTAACAGGGCCAAAAACTTCATTAAGTGCATTTAGCACATCCTCTAATAGGTCCATGACATATTGGAAAAATCCAATGCTAAGTACAAGAAACGATATTATCATCATCGTGTGCCACAAAATTTCGAGGTGGGCGACAAAGTTTGGCCACATTTGCATAAGGAGCACCTCATTGGGCCCCACCGCAATATTTTCCCACTCTGATATTGGTCATACACAATAAACAAGGTTGTATGGGAATATGCCTTTTAGTTCAGCATTCCATTGTTCCTCGGCCTGCACCCAGTGTTCAATGTGGACCGCCTTCAGCCATACTTTCCACCACTGTTGGACACACCCAACATTGAAAATAAAATCACACCAATGGAGATAAACCCAGACGGCATGGAACATGCCACAACTGATCAGATCATGGACACACAGATCAAGATAAATTTTTGACAGAGGATCTAGTTATATCTAGTTGTAAAAGCAGGCCAAATCCTTCACCATTACAACTGATTCACCAAGGACCAGGTTCAAAAGAAATTTTCTCCCCTCATGGAGGCTTTGCATGCAATGGGAACCATTTCTTCATAAGGAGGGAAGAATGATCCAAGAGTATATTGGTGGCCATCCTCCTATTCCACCTAGACCTCCATTCGATTTCATCAGTATCCTTGTCTATAGCAACATTTACTATTTTTACCATTTTTTTGCGTCCTGAACTTTCGGAGTAGTTTGAACTCCTAAACGAAGTTTTTTAGAGTTCAAGCAGGCTCATAGCCATAGGAAGAGGCATGTGTAAAATCCTATAGTAATAAAATATATATTTCCAACAAGGTATAATACATTCCAAACAGAGATAATATGACCAAGTTACGACCCAGGGATGTTGACTACCCAACTAGCACCAACAAGGCCCTCAAACTCTTGGTGTTCCATATCATGGGGTTAGGGTTTTGGTTGTTTTTCGTTTTCCCTTGTTTTAGAATTTTAAAAAAGGCCCTTGAGCCTAATTGTATTAAAATTTAGAGGCATGTAGGCACTGCATATCTTCCTAGAGATAAGCTATTTTCGTCGGAGCTAGTTTATTTCCCTTCTTTCTGTAAGCATATTTCAGTTCTACGATATTAATGAAATGAAATGTTATTTATGCTACATATTTATATTTATGGTTATATATTTATTATTTTTCATTCCTATTTGAGTTCGGATCAACAACCTAGGTTCCTAAAACTCAATCTGATCTCTATATGTTGCTAGAAACACACTTATAAATCTCTAAATTTTAGCCTTCTCATCCTTGAGGTAAGGCACATACCTCAACAACTCTACGAACCTACTAGTGTACTCATCATCTGTCATAGAACCCATCTGCAACTCATAAAAATACTAAACTCTACCATCATAACATATCTCAAATAGGTAGTTCTTCTTGAAGAGCCTCTCAAACTCATCCCGAATCAACTCTTCTTCTCAAATTCCCTTGACATTGTTCACACTTTCCCACTAGATATATTCTCTCTTTAAGACTGAAGGTATCTATTTTGACTTTCATTGTCTATGAATAGTTATGGAATCTGAATAATTTCTTCATCCCAAGCAACCATGCCTCTCATATTTTGACTTCTTCATCTCTCCATCGAATGTAGGAGGCTTGACTTTCATGAAATCCTCAGGAAAGTACGCATTCCTCCTATTAGTATGATGACGGTGATGATGGTGATAATGTCTCCTGGATGGGGAACTAGAATGATGACCATACATACTAGTCCTCTTGTCAGGTGTGTCTAATGATCTTCCACCTCTGACTGTGTCCCCTCAATCCAACCTGTAAATAGACCGTGACCTGCTACCATATGTTCCATTAGTATTCTCTTCATCTTCCTGATTAATCCTCAACTATCCCTATATCTACAAGTCTGAAAAAATTTGAAGGATCGCTGCATTTACTTTTGCCTACTTTTCCTGAGCCCTTGCAAGTCTTTCTTGAGCCTCAACCAACATATCATTTTCTTCCTAGAAAATTATGATCATGACCCTCAAACTTCTCAATGTATCCACTATACTAGGAGAATACTCATCTCCTTGTTTCCCAACCGATATGTAGGGAGAGTCACTTAAGTTGTAGTCTACCATTTTTCTCTTCATCTCTGATTCTGTTCTTCTTACAAGTATACCATGTCAGATAAACCAAATAGATACCATAATCAAAATCATACCTCAATGGCGCTCAAGGGAGACTTATCTCATCTGCAAAATTAGTCCATATTAGCACGATACATGTACACTCATAATCATATCAATATATCAACATCATTCATGACAATACCAAATGTATACCATGAAAACATGCATGAAAACCATAACCATGAAAACATTAGATTATACCCAAAGAGAGCTCAACCCACTCTGATACCACTTTGTAAATGCCTCCTCCCACATCTACCTACTTTCACCATCTTTCCCGAGGCAAACATGAGTTGATGGTTGCTATGACAAGACTCAAACTCTTACATGACCTTAAAGAAATGGATATGACAAACCCAGACTTTACTAACTTCCCTCAGGTGCTACAAGATCCCCAGGAGCTAAGCAACCACTCGAGGTGTCCAACCCCTGAGTTACCTTCCCTTTTCATTGAACTAGACCCCTAGTAACTCTCATGACAAGGCCCCCAAGTGATTGAGACCCTCCACTCACTCACATAATCCTACTTCCCAGTGACTATAATCTCTTGCAATCAAATCTGTGCCAAATACCACGAGATCTAAGCCACTTTTCTAGGGCTATTCTCCATACCTATGCCCAAAACTTAATGAAACCATCAAAAAATACAAATAACATAATTACAAAGATTTTAACTCAACACTTCAACCAGACTCACCTTATACCATCCTAACCATGACATTCATTTCGTCAAACACATGATAAACATACAACCTACAAGTCATGAATGCATATATAAACATAAATATCTGAAACTTATATGAGGTTTTCCAAGAAGTGCTAATGGTATATCACAATAGCTTCCATAACATCAATTAGGTCATGCATTCATTAACAAGTCATTCATTAATTAACATGCGATAAGAGACATACTTAAATTTTCCATAAAACCATGATTATAACCAACATATAAATAGACAAACAAGAATGATAGAAAAACCATTAAAGCCACATAATAAAAATTACATTTACTCATCAAAGAAAAGAGGAACTTAGCTCTTATTAACCCTATGAAAAGCCAACCAAGTCAAGGACTCCCACGTACCACGCGACCATAGATTGGGTTGAACCACATATTTCTTTCATCCATTCATCCCCATGCCATATTTCAAGAATGAATGAGGGATCTCATGGGATAAACCAATGCATAAACAATAAAGGGAATCAAGGGTTTAAACCACCTCCACCCTCACACTATCATGTTATCATCTAAACCTCTTTCGAGATCACAAAACCAAACCAAGATTGGATGCCTCAATATTCCTTCACCATCCCTTGAGGAATTTTCCTACCTCCACCCACATGTTGAGGGCCTCCCAGAGAAAACCATCTCCACCACCAACCCTTGGGATTTTCAGGAGACCACCTCACCTGGATTCCAAACCTTATGGAAGTCAAAATCTCAACCAATAATGAACTCCATCACACCATGACTATCCAAAAATGGAAAGGAAAAGCTGAAAACCATTATCAATCCCGAAAAAACCCATGCTTATGACAATAAATAAAATGAATACACACAAGCATATTCCATGCATGAGAAAACGAGCTAGGAAAACACACATTCAACATGTTACTTGCGAGTATTATCGCTGAAGTTGCTTGATCCTTGCTTTCCTTGTCCTTCCTCTAATTTCTTACTTACTTCCTCTTCTTGGTAGTCTTCTCCTCTTTGAACACCAATTCCAAAAATAAACTAATAAAAGGCCCAAAAATGATTCTCTGATGTCTATTATTAATTCCTCTAATTTCTTCATTTTCCTTTATTTTCCTTCAATTTCCTCCTCACATGTAACTTGTGACATTTCATCTTCCTTTTCTCCATTTTCCTTTATTTTCATAAATAAAATGTAAATTAATGCCTCTTGCATTTTCAAATCCTTTTCCATTTCCTTCGCCAATTTCCCTTTAGCCATAATAAACAACAAGTGATTCCCACTAGAATACTTTTTCCAACATTCAGCTTGGAATAAGTGTCCCATGACCTTGGTATTAGTTTTCCTTTATTAACTTTATTACATGACCTTTTAACCTAGGCTCATACATGCATTTTATGTCATCCTCATGTTTTTGGTATTTTATGATGTTTATATGTTGGCCGAGATGGAGTAGTAGACGTAGATCATCAGAGTGAGGTTGCATCATTGGAACTTGAGGTAAGAGCATATAATAATACAATTTTGTATGTTGGGCATGCATGTATGATGCTCAATGGTTGTGATATGCATTACGGTTATATGTATTCCTATCATTCTATTTCCATTGTGGTTACATGCATGATAGACGTTAGTTAATCACTTTGATAATATGTACATGCGTTGGATCTTCATGAATGGTAGTAACTTGTTGTTATAAGAATTTCACTCCTACACATGATGATTATGGTTATTGAATTTATATATTGGTGTTATATGTATCGTGCTAATCTGGATTGGTTTATGTAGATGGTTATGGTCATGATATTTAGGTATGATTCAATATATTTGTGATAACGTGTCGTACTAATCCGGACCAAGTTGTGCATATGTGATAGCCTCCCCTGAGAACATTGAGGTATGAGTTTTATTATGTCCCTATTTGGTTTAGCTAACATGGTATGTTCACAGGTTGTTTGAATGTTTTATTTCTAGCATGATATGATTATGGGTACATAAGATTGCATGAAGGAATGATCTTGTTTTAAGATGGTTGTACTAACATAATATGGGCTAAGACAACTAATATGTACTTGAGTGGAAGTGGGTGCTAGTTGTAATATTATGATTAATGACTGTGATTAGACTATTTATTATTACATGGATGTTAGTCTTGGTAAAGGTTGATTTCAAATTAATATGTATGATGTATTGATCTTTGGAACATTTGACTGCCATGTGTGAAAAATTGTAGGGAAGCATGCTTGGTATTAGCATGACAAGGGAATAAGTGATTTGTTTATATATCTCATAGTTGGGTGATGCGACACGAAATAATAAGACTCAACGACAACAAGGAAAAGGGTAAAAGAAAGGAATTGGGTGATAATTACTTTGGCTATGTTTGGAAACTATAGTTCCAAATGAATGAATGCTTTGTATGCATACATGAAGTCTTCTTATCCTTAATTTTGTCTGAAATTTTGTCAATATGTGCTATATTCATGAACATGTGTTTGATAGGGATAATATTTGGTTTCCAGTTTTGGCTGGATTTGTCAAGGAATTGGAGTCCCTTGAGAGGATATGTGTATGTGTTCACCTATAGGCCAGTGTGCTTGGCACAACAACGTAAGGTAACTGGTATATTGTTATGTTTATTTATGCACTGAAAATCACGTGTTTATGGTATTATCATGCAGGGGATTTCTTGGCAAGAGGTTTCCGTGAAATATTGAAGAAGGATTGGGTTGAGCTTTCCCTTGGAAGCACAAGGAAACCATGGGGGTTGATTCATGGTGTTTGTTTCTAGTTTTGTGCTTTCGATGCTTTTTTATTTGTTTTTGCTTGATTTGTGTTTTTGTTTATGTCTATGCATACCCATGCCACTTTGTTTGTGGTGTCATATTGCTATTGGTTTTTCATGGTTTGCTTCTTGTTTTTTCTTGTTTTTACCTTTTATGTTTTTAGGGTCTTGGGAATTGGTCTAGGAAAGAGGAAAGTTAATGGAGCTTGGGAGAGCTGAATGAAACCCAATAGGTAATGTAAGACTAAAAAATGTAACATGAAATATAATGGATTTGAGACATAAAATGCCTTCGCTATGTTGGGAACTATTGGGGTCAATGTTGTGCATGTTGTGCATGGTTAAACGGAGTTATGTTAACCTTGGCCTTATGATATCTGGTAATTGTGTTGTGATTATTATTATGTTGATGTCTACCTATATGCATATATATGTATATATGTTGTCATCTAACAAGTTCATTAGTGATAATGATTATTTTATGCTAATGTTTATATGTATATATTTATGTATGTATGTATGTCGTTTTCTGACATGATCGTCGGGGATCATGCTTGAGGAGGAATTATTTCTTGTGCAGGTGAATGGCATGAATAGGTTTATGGTTTATGAGCATTCAAGTGGGAAGAGTAGCCCTACCAAATCTAGGAGGATAGTATTGTGTGGATGTGATTTTATATTATGTGCTTGTATTATGCCTATGTTTATGTTATAGGCAGGTAATGTTGATGGATACATCAATGTAATGAAATCAATGTGATCTGCAGCATGTTGGAACATGCATGGATAGTGGAAAGAAACTAGATGAAAGGTTGTCTGGTAGAGACAGTGTGGTCTCTAGATGTATACTAATACTATTGTATATTTTCTGTACATGTTGTAAATATAGTGTTTCGTGCACTTGTATGTGTGGTATTGTGTACATATGGTGTTGTGTGCATGTTGAAAATGCGGTATCATGTACATATGTGTTGGCGAAAGGATGACTTCTAGGAAAGACCCAGGTTCAGGCTCAGAGGCCAACAAGATATTGTTGTATTCTAGGAAAATGCTAACATTTTCACCTTGCTCAAAGGAGAGCAAGGAGTCTCATCCGAGGCGTGTCGTAACATAACTAAGATAGGAGAACCAGAACCATAGTATCACAGTGAAGCTAACCCTCTATAATCTAATATCAATACACTATGATTATGCATGAAACAACTCTTATTACAAAACATTCGAAGAATGGAACTATCATATTGATTACCTTAAACAGAGATGTTAGAAAAAATTTAAGTAATCCCATAAAACACCATACACTATAAGAAATTCATTCAATACACAAATCATGACCACAAAAAGCATCTCTATATTATATTAATGTTCCATTACATCATATTACATTTGGTATCAGAGTCTCCATAGAGCTCTATTCACAACAAAACCAAAACAGAACTAACTGACTCCTTCCTTCTCTTCCTTGCTTATCTACTGTCTTCTCTCGGCACTGGTAGTCTTTGCTTTTGTTCCGATTAGCTAACTTGCTAAGCTTTGTTATTCCTCATTCTATTCCATGCTTCTCTCTGCTTCTTGGAGTCTTTATTTCTATTTTCTATCATATGTTCTTGCCACTTGTGCCATTTCCTATCTGCACTTCACCACCTACCCAAAAACCATATGCAACCCACAATGGCTCTCTACATCCCAAAATGGCTCTCTGCAACTTTCCACATCCGCAACTGACAGTCTTCAATTCAAAGCTAGTTTTACCATTTGTCCAAAAAAAGGCCCCAATAAGCCCCAACCATAAGCTATTGACTCGCCCCGAGTCAATTTTATCCAGGTTGTGTGGTCACCATGTGGCCTTCCATCGTGCTCTCTTGTAGGTTTGGTTCTGTTGCTCCCTTCCCTTGTTGTACCTACTTTGGCTCTCATTCCTCAAACAAAGGCCCCAAATTCGGGACTTTCTTCATGAATTATGTCTTGAGCTCAAGGAATTCGATGATAGCCTCCCGCCATGTCCTCATTAGTTTGTCTATAGCATGAACCAACTTATCTGCATGAGTGGCATTGACTTGCTGTGGTAGGTCTGCGAATGTCGCGTTGTATTGAGGTTCTGAATCGAAGACCATTTGTTGAATCAGTTATGATTTCTGTTTGAATGGAGGCCTGAGATCACGAAGGATTTTCTTGGTCTTAGCGGAGTTCTCCTCGATCACTTGAATCTGCATCTGTAAAGCATCAGCCTGATCATATAACTATCTGCGGGCAACTGGGTCAGTGTTTCCCTTAATTTCTATAACTAGTTTGTTTAGTTGCTCAAAGATAGGCTAAGCATTCATGGCTAGTGAATTTTAGCATTCATGGATTTGCTTGAGAAATGTGCACACCTCAGTGTGTACTTTCGAGTGTCTCCTTGAGCTGATTCATCTTCCCCTTTTTCTAGGTTACCTTCTCTGGGTAGACTTTGGTTGGATCATATAGTATCGGTCTGGCTGACAGGGCCTGCCAGAGTTCCCGATTTGTATTGCTCAAGTTTGTACATGTTTCCCTAACATGGAGGGGGCATTCTACAATGGTGCACACCCCAATATCTACAGGGGTGACCTCCACTACACTTGTGACAGTTGGCCATAGTGCTTGGAATTATTTAATGACTTGATCAAGTTTATGTCTAAGGGTATCCCTTTCCTGTTGTAGCTGGTTGCGCTCTTTAGTAAGCGCCAGTACCTATTTCTTTTGTTGCTCATTTTTTTGAACAAGGTCCTTGTGCAAGGATTATGCCTGCCATGTTGTTTCTTGTATGAAACTGAATAGTTGACTTGGTTTCCACCCTTGGAGGTCCTCGCTACTCATTTCCTCAAGACTTGGATTCCTCTCCTTGAGTGGTTGGTCGCTGGCAATGGAACAGTCAGATTGTTCTTGCGAGGATTTTTTTTTATTCAAAAACGTGATTTGGGTTGGAGTTGGGTTTAGACTAAGGGTGGATGGAGGAATGGATATGAATGGAGGCATTGCTAGCAACGATTTCTGAAATATAGAAAAAGGGGTCTCACTTGGTGTAGTTTCAACCATTGGTAAGTCTGTTTGAATAAGTAAATTAAGGAAAGTTCTTATCTCTACGAAGGCTGGGTTAACTGCAGTTACTTTGGAAGTACCTGAGTTAACTTCTTCCTCGATTTCGATCGCTATCACCGTTCCTATTAGAATTGCATCAAATGTGGTCGTGAAAGTGGATTTGTTGTGGGATGAAGGTTCCTTGGAAGTATGGGAGGTGTGTGGTGATGAATTCGGGATGTTCGGGGAGGAGTCTGGAGTGCCCTCAGATGATGAAGGGTTGTGCTGCGACATAGCTGAGGGATTTTGTGTACCCTTATGTGGATCTTTAGAAATATTAATTCATGTACTTATCTGTTGTATAGGGTCCTCCTCTATTAGCTCCACAACTTGGTCAAGTTTTACAATCTTGGCCCTTTTTCCTTTGGGGCCTAGGATGGGTGGCTTGATTTCTTTGGTTTTATGAAGGGGGGAAATTTTCGGCTAATATTGTGAATAGAGGATGGTGGAGGGGAGAGTGGTGAGGGTTGTGGTCATAATAAAAAAGTGACACGGTATTGAAAGCTTGAAATTCATTAAACGATGGAAAGGGAGTAGTAACAGCTTCGATACTTACCATTACCTTGTTGAATGCTTTCACTCTTGTGTCTAGTTTTTGCAATAGTGGTTGGAGTTGTATATGAGAGATTTGTTGGGCTACGTCCACCAGTGTCTCTCCTGGAAGCAGCTAGGGAACCATGGCCTTGAAGGAATATATCTTATTCTTGTCCTAAATCTTCCCTACTATGCCCAGCCAAGACATGACCTACATATGAAAAGCCTCCTATGTTAACTGGAACTTCAATGGTCTCTTTTGAAATGTATCTCCCGCGACGTAGTGGGGTCTGATACATGTATTACCATGCAAGACTCCAAACCATATATGCTCGGAGTACTCATCCAACAGCATCCTGGGAACTCTTTTTTGGGCTCATATAACATCTAGTAGTATCCTGTACCATTCTGTAAATGATTCTTCATTTATCTCTTTGTTTTTGGGATCCTCCAAGACTCTCCATGGCGTATACCTAAGGGCTAATGGTTGGTCTTCACTTATTACTGCAAGTGGCCTCTTCCCTAACAGGCACCACTTTCACATGGCTAGTGCCATTATCAAATATCCATAAATGAATCTTGTGGCCCTTTTGAAGTTTTCTTTGTAGGCCTTGAAGAGTTCTTGTAGAAGGAAGGCACACCAATTGAGTTGTGCCCATTGCACGTGGTGATCCACAACTGATATCATGTCCAACGTGCACTCCCCTTTGGTATAATTCCTCAGGGTCTTTCCTGAAACCAAATAGCATGAAAATTTTACATTGGGCATGTTAATCAGGTCTATCTTCACCCCTTTTCCTCCTCTCTCAATGTCATACATTTCGTAATAATCCTGCTCTTCCACCTTCTTCGCTCTCTTGGAGGTTGTTTGGAAGGCCATGGCTACATCGCTCCCTGTTGCTGATAGCTCAGTGAGCCAGTGCATGTCCTCTGCATGAATTTTTTTCTCCTTCTCAAGCCATAGGGGACCGTTATGAATCTTGTTGATCAGTAGTTTCGTGCACTGCATTGCTACTCCTTGTCTGCCAAAAACTATTAGGCTCCTCATATGAAGGATTTTCGACCTCTGAATCCCTAGCTTGAAATATGGGTGGACCCTAGCTGCTTCGTTATCGCTCTCCTTAACATAATTATCGATATAAACATGCCTTTTCAGTGCTCAAAATTGAAATGAATCTGTGAATTTTGTATCTAGCAGCGTCACATTGTCATACTTTCCTATTAGTGGCTCCAACTTCTGAATTCTTTGATTAAGATCTGGCTCGACTACTAACGTTGTTGTCTTCGTCATGTTGTTTCTTCTCTAGTATACCACTTTTGTTGGCAGTCTGCACCTTTGGAGCTCTGTTAGAATGATGTGGCTGACCATTACAGTAGTTTCATTCTCTTCCAATTCTCTATTTTTAGGCACTCTGATTTTTCCTTTCTCCATGCAAATTAAGTAGGAGCTTTGGCACAATGGGAGTTGATGCGACTAGATAACTAAATATTTTTAGGTTCCCTCCATGGCTACGATTGTGTGGGTGGTTAATTTGGATGAGGTGGATTCTGACTCTGCTGATGGTGATCTTAGAAATTGGGTGGACATGATGGATAATTATTATGGCCTGATGTGGAAACTGTATTACAGAGTGACGTTTCTAATTACGGAAAATATTTTTGAATTTTTGGCTAACAGTATGGATTGACACCAAAATGATGGATAATTATGATGAAATGATGGTTGACGTTGTTTGGTCGTACATGACTCCCCCGACCACAATTGGTTGCAGTATGGTCCCCATGCTGCAATAGGGCAACAAATGGAATACTCGTGACATAAGCATTATTTATGGGTGACGTTTTAACAGAATTGTGGAAATTGACTCATCTAGCCCATATGAATCTCTCGATTGTGGGAGATTTATTGAGTACCTAACCTATGGACTTCTCTTGGGTGCGAGAGTTTATTGTAAATAAAAATTGAAATTGATCATTCATGGAAGGGTTTCAGGCTTGTGCCACTTGCCCAACCAGGCAATATTCTTCCATCCAGATGTATGAGCTTTATAGCTCCTAAATCCTCAATTTATATGACATAAAATAGCCCCATCTAGTGAATTTGAAGTTCCCCTGGAAACTTCTGGAACTTGCTATCACAGAGTAGTACTCAACCACCAACGTTGAAAGTATTTTTCTTAACATGTCGACCATGACAGGCTTTCTGATGCTGCTTCTGGACTGATTGGTGGAAGTCTGAAATGAACCTTGATTCTTCCAACTCTTATCATTTTTTGAGATGCATTGTTATAAACTCTTCCTCATACATCTGAGTTTTTGTAGCAATAAAGAGGCTAGGAACAATAAAATTTGTTGGTACGACTGCTTCCTTTCCATACACTAGCTGGAATGGCGTTTAATTGTGTAGTCTCTTCATCGTGGTCATGTATGCCCATAATGTAGCTGTAATTATCTCATCCCAGTCATCCCGATTTGCACTGAAAATTTTTGTTAGGCCCTTTTCCAAAATTTTGTTGAATTCTTCTACGATTCCATTTGCTTGTAGGTGATACAAACTGCTTTTATGATGTTGTATCATAAAGTTTTACAACAATTATTTGACTGTGGCATTGATGAAATGTGTGCCTTGATCACTTCTCAGACTCCTTGGAAATCCAAATCCTGTAATGATGTTCTAAAAAATGAACCTATATGTTGTATATGTTGTACAGTTCTTTACTAGTGCTGCCTCAACCCACCTGGTCAAATATTCAATTGCGATTATGATATACCTTGCCTGTGAATGGCATGCAACTTGGGCTATAGGTCCTACAAACTCAACTTCCCATTTTCAAATGCTTGTACCCCTCTTACGGGTTGTAAATGTAGTTCGTCCTTGTGTGAAGGTTTTCCAATTCTTTAACATACGTCACACTTCTTTACGCACTCCTTAGCATCATTGTGCATTGTAGGCCACCATAACCCTGCTTGTAATATTTTTCTTGCTGTAGATTTTCCTTTGACGGGTCCTCCCACAACTCCATTTTGTCATTCCCACAGAATTTTTGGTTTGTCATGGTCTAATATGCACCTTCTTAGCACCTGGTCTAGTCCCACCTTGTATAAATGGCCTACAATGAGCTGGTAGTTTGTTAAATTAACGACTAATTCCTTTTCACTATCGTGCATTCTTCTGGGCATTTCCTTGAAGCCAAAAATTTTGATATTTGATCCAAGTAATCTGGGATAGCCTCCACACGAAACAAATCTGCATTTGGTAGATGATCGTCAACTAGCCCGCCATTCTCTCCTTATTCCAATCTTGATAGATGATCAAGCCCCACATTTAATTTCCCTGCCTTCACTATAACTTCAAATGTGAACTCTATCATTTAATTTCATATTAGATACTTTAATGTTGAGTGTTTTGTAAAGAATTTGAAGGAACCCCTGAGCAAGTAGTGGCAAAACTTATAGAGGGAGTAAACCATCACAAGAGCTTCCCTTTCTATGGTTGTGTAGTTCTTCTCTACAGTGGACAGTTTCCAGCTTGCAAAATATACTGGATGGTCTACATTTTTTCCCCTGGTTGCACTAGCACTGCCCCCAACACAATGCCTGAAGCGTCAATGTGCACATGGAACTACTTGTGCTAATTCTGGTATGTCAGGATAGGTGCACTGGCTAGTTTTTTCTTTTAGTGCATTCAATGCTTTATTAAAATCATCAGTCCATGTGAATTGTTATGTTTTCCTTAGCAGCTTTTCCAATGGGGCAATGATGCAGGCATTATTGCAGATAAATATTATGTAGTAGCCTGTATGCCGTAACAAAGACCTCAGTTACTTAAAATTATCTAGAGGTACATATTAACAATCACTGCAACCTTGGCAGGGTCCACATACATTCCCTCCTTACACACCACGTGACCCAACAACGTTCCAAAGGGAACTGAAAAAATTTACTTCTTTACGTTTAAAGAGATCTGCAGCTGCCTACACCGATCAAACACTATATGGAGAAGACTTGGATGTTTCTTCAATAAATTGTATACAGTCCAGTCATCCATGTAAACCTATAGAAATCTATGTATGTATTCTCTGAATGCTGCTATGACTATTTTTGAGAAAATAGTCGATGCATTATTCAATCCAAAAGGCATCACCTGATAAGCACAGGAACCCCATTCACTGGTAAATGTGGTTTTCCTTTTTTCCTCCTCAGCTATCCTAACTTGGTGATACCCAGAGAACCCATCCGTGAAAAATAGGCCTCATTACCTGCTACATTATCCAGTACTTCATCACTGAATGGTGTCAGAAAAGGATCATGAACACATGCATTATTCAAACTCCAATAGTCTACACATACACTTATCTATGAATTTTACCTTTTGTTTTGTATGACTATGGGACTAACCCATTATGCTTCTTCAACAAGAAATATCAACCCTGCATCCAACATTTTTTCTAACTCCTTCTTCACTTTTTATTTTACTCTAGGGTTCAACTGATATGGCATGTGTTTCACCGGTCTAGCTTCTGGTTTTAGCATTATGAACATCTCCCCCAAGTCTCCTTTTATGCCATTCAATTCTACTACAGAAGAGGGAAACAGGTCTTCATATTCCATTAATAGATAAAAAAATCTCTTTTGTCATTTCTTCATCCCAATAGTCTCCAATGGAAGCTAATTTGGGTTTCTCGACACTCCTGATATTATGTTTTTTGATATTTAGCAGAAATAAGTGTATTCCCTCTGTAGTAGGATCATCTTGAATTTTCCGCTCCCCTTAATTTTCTTCGAACGAAAAATGTCTCAATTTTTCAATATCATCATCATCCATTTCATGATCTACTTTACCACAAGCCACTGCCTTTCAATAGCTTGATTTAGGTATCTTCCTTAAAGAAGGATGCTCCACAGTCTCCACGGGTCTTCGGGAGAATATAATTCCTTTCATGGCCTGCAAGGCATCTGTTAAGTGTTGATTGTCTTTCTTGAAGGAAAAGATATTTAATTCCCAATTATTGGTTTGTCTCTTTTTCTCTTTTGTAAGATACCACACTTGCGGGATTGTGTCGAGTGAGTGCACAAAGTTATGCACCCACAAGTATTTGGGATAGTTCTCCAGTTCCCATAGGTCTTCACAGTCTTTTATATGGGCATGGGGGTTTGAAGTTCCTCTGTACCTTTTATCTCATTCTCAAGGCCTTTGCCACATGTTCCCAACTATGAAGGATATTGCAGTGGTTTCCCCACCACCTCTCCAAATTTTATTGCAACGCCACATTCATTAGAGGAGATTTAAGCTCCTAGAGTATATTATCATATATTTTATTGATGAAAGTATTGATAGTTTCCATGCTAGTAAGAGTGGGGTAACCTCTTACCTCTGTCTCGATCCAGTTGACTCCGCAAATGGAAGCGCACCTTCTGGTGTTGACTTCGTACACTCCTTGCTGCCATTCATTCCACACGACTTCAGACCCCACCTCAGAGCTCTGAACGCTCTGCCATCTTACTATCCCCTCCACCATCAAGTTAATATAGTCTTATCTTTTTCATACTGCCATCTGGTACAATTGGTCTAGGAGTCCTGCATTTTATCTCGTGTCGACGATTTTTGTGTACCAAGGCCATTGATATGGATCTAATGGTTGAACCACTTTGACTTCACCATATTTGAATATCATTAGCTCCTTATTTAAGTCAATGACTGCGTAGTTCTCAAATTCCTAGTCAATCCCCAACAAGGTTGGGTATGGGTCTTTATCACCCATAATATCAATCACTTTGAAATCATTATAATTCTTTACCCCTGCCAAATCCACCTCAACAACTTCTAATATTCCCACTAGTACAATGCAATACTGATTTTCCATACGTCACTGTATGGGAGAGAATGCCACTTTAGGATTTCCTAATGCCTCTAAGGTTTTTCTTGGAAGTATGTTTACATATGAACCTAATCTAGTATTTTGTCCCTTATTTGGAATCCAAAAACTTGTGCATTTATTCAGAATTCCTTTCTGGTCCGTCTCTTGCTTCATTTTACCCTTCTCACGTGCATTTTTAGAGGATTAGCATTAATTAGGCTTGCATTCTCCATTCCACCTCCCACAACTATCTTCAAATTATATTTCAGTTATTCCAACATTTGTACATCATTTACAATGGTCAGGAATAGTGTGAACTATTCTTCTATCAGCGGCCTATTGTTTCATCCTTTCCCCCCTCTTTCACTGGTTGTATTTGCTACAAGTCTCTGTGGGTACCTAATTTTGAAAAAGATTCCACCGCTTCTCTCAATTGCTATTTCTACTATTTGGGGTCATCGAATTTCTTTGGCGATGATGGTTTTATCAACTTTAATGGCTCCATTTCTCCTTCATATTCTCCCATATTCTTTCCTCATATGGTTATTATGGACACACTCAGTAGAGGTTGTGCTTTAGATAATATTCATTTTGCATTGACCAAATTAGCACCTACTTCATGTTCCTTTCTTCCCACCCTTTTATTAATTCGAGACAGTCTTTTGTGGCATGTGTGTTTACTTTGAACTGAGAGCACCTTGGCCTTCTTAGTAATGTTAATTCCCTTGTAACATTTCCCTCTTGATCACAGTTGTAGCATCTCAGGGGCCCTCTTCCACCCATCATGTCCCCTCTCATTCTTGGCCCTCCTCGTCCCTGCGGAACCTCGTTTACCTTGTAAGAGGTTATGTCCAATCCATCATCCAGTGCATCCAAATGTCTACACTGGTTTGTGTGATGGGTCGTCGAGGCATATAATTCGCAGTAGACATCGTTGGGAACATTATAGTACTTCTGTATAATGGGACACAATCGAGGGGGGTGGCCAACTCCTTTGCATATCTCGTAGTATTCGTTTGAAGTTGTATTCTGTTGGTTTAGGAAGCCATGGAAATGTGGTTAGAAATGGTACAATCATTATGTATATACTTGTGCGATTCCTCCCGTTGGTGGCATCCCTTGCGCTCCTGGTGATGATGTTCCAACAGTGGTTCTGCGAAACCTAGGGCACTCGAAGACTAGATTTCCTTCTAGCAGGAAATGTGAGCACCATACATTGGGTCACGCTAGCCATGTTGGTTGCATATTCTTGAGTTTGTTTGTCAGAGTTTCATGGACAGTTACCCCTCCTTTGAATTATTTTAGGTACCGGTCATTTTTTCAATTTTCATTTCCTATTCTAGCGCGTTTTGGAGTGTATCAATATTCTATTGTGCTAACGATGTCATGGTAAGAGGTAGAAGGGTCGTGATGAACCAGTCATGTTGATGATTTGGGTCTATCAGGTAACTCGGTTTCCCGATTGCATCCTTAAATCTTCTCATTAAGTCCCAAGCGGTCTCTCCTTCTCGTTGCTTAATCTCCAATATGTAGGTTTTAACCTTGAACAAAAATTATCTACACACGAATCTTATAACATAAAATAAACAATAGCGAGAGCATAAAACATAAAACAGATAAACACAGAGATTTTCCCCTAGATCCCAAATCGGGATGACCAACTTGATATTTCATTATATTCCTTTTAGTGTTACAACACATATATATACATGCTGAAGCATACATAAAACCTAATCCATTAACCCTGGATTAGATCATAACCGTAGTTCCCTTGACCAGATCTACAAAATACCACGGGCCGAAAACCATCATACCCCAAAACCATGTGCAAAACCATGCACAAAACCATGGGCGTGGATCGCCCACCGGAAATTAAGGACCAAAAATTTTTTTCGGGGCGCTGCCCTGGACCCCGACAAGGGCGTCTATCACCCCCCCTCTTACCCCCCACACGTGATTAGTCATGGAAAGAATATAACACATACCCAACATTCTCCCACTTGTTGTTTTCTTTCCGCAGGGGGCCACAGGAGAGCTTAGTCATTGACCCAATTCTTCAACACCCATTGTTTCTTTACACCAAGAGAACTTCTGAGTGCTCACAGAATTCATCAATGCATCTGCATCATTCTTCAAAGCATCCACCTTTACCAACAACACCCTTTTAGCCTCAACCATATCTCTAACAAAGTGATATTGAACATCAATGTTCTTAGCCAAGAAAATTTCACTTTGGCTATCACAGTCTATCCTTATAGCTTGTTGTACCAACCCCATACTTGAACACAATCTCTACAACCAAACTGCCTCCTTGCTTGCATGAGTGGCTTCCATGTATTCTGCCTTTGTAGTTGAAAGAGCCACTACAGACTGTCTTTTACTCATCTAACTGACTGTGCCTCCAAATAAGCTAAACACATACCCACTTGTAGATCTTCTTTGGTCTAGATATCCAACCCAGTCTACATTAACAAAACCACAAATTTCCAGCATTCTTTCCAATCCTGGTCTTCCCTGGTAGCACAAGCCATAATCACTAGTGCCACGTAAATATCTAAAAACCCGCTTCACTGTTGTCCAATGCTCCTTCCCTGGGTTTGACATAAACCTGCTCAATACTCCCACTGCATGTGCATTGTCTGGTCTAGTATAGACCATTGCATACATCAGGCTACCCAATGCACTTGCATATGGAACATGAGACATATCCTCCTCTTCTTCTTGTGTCTTGGGACACTATTCAGCATACAGCTTTACACCTACAGGAATAGGAACATTCACCGGTTTACTATCCTGCATATTAAATCTCTGCAATATAGTCTCGACATACTTCCTCTGGTTTAACCAGAGCTTCCTCTTTGCCTGATCTCTCTTAATTTCCATGCCCAAAATATAGTTTGTAGCACCAAGATCCTTCATGTTGAATTTGCAGAATAGTTGGGTCTTCAAATCTTGGATAATTTCTTTGTCATTTCCAATCAGCAACATATCATCCACATACAAGACCAAATAAATAACATGGTCACCAATTAATTTAAAATAAACATAGTGATCCTCTTTGCTTCTGGTGAAGCCAAGTCCCCGTATATAAGTATCAAATTTCTGATACCACATCCTTGGTGACTGTTTTAACCCATACAGAGACTTCTTCAGCCTGCATACCAGTTCTTTCTTACCCTTCACCATAAAGCCTTCAGGTTGCTTCATGTAGATCTCCTCTTCTAGATCCCCATGAATAAATTCTATCTTCACATCCATTTGTTCTATCTCAAAATCAAATGCAGCAACAATAGATAAAATTAATCTAATAGAAGTAACTTTGGCGACAGGAGAAAAAATATCACCAAAATCAATCCTTGGCACCTAAAGAATAACATTTTGCTACCAACCGAGCTTTGTATTTCTCCACCTTGCCTTCTACATTCTTCTTCTTCTTAAACACCCATTTGCTCCTAATGAGCTTCCTTCTAGCCAGCAACTCCACCAGATCCCATGCCTCATTTTTGTGCAAGGATGCCATTTCATCAACCATGGCCTCCTTCTAGAGTTTTCCATCCTCTGAATCTACTGCCTTCCTGACAGTTCTGGGATCATCATCAGTTATAGTTAAGGCAAAACCTGAATAGAAAGCAAATGGACTATACCTTTCTGGTTTCCTTCTTTCCCGAACTAATCTTATAATAGCTGGAGTTTGTGGCTCTTCATCTTCTGAGTCTTCTTCTGTTGTACAGTCTAATTCATCCTCCTTTAGCTCAAACTCTATCATTTCAGGTTCCTTTGGTAGAACTTCATGTTTAACAACATCTTTCACTTCTCTAAACACCACATCTCGGCTGTACACAACCTTCCTTGTTTCTGGGTTCCAAAGCTTGTAACCCTTTAAACCATCCTTATACCCAATAAATATGCACCTTTCAGATTTATTATCCAACTTGGTCCTTTTCTACTTTGGAACATGTACATATGCATCACATCCAAATACCCTTAGATGTGAAAGAGAGAGTTTCTTACCAGTCCATACCTCATGTGGAGTCTTATCCTCCAACACTGATGAAGGTGATCTGTTAACCAGATAGCATGCAGTCTCCACTGCCTCTGCCCAGAATTCTTGTCCTAAACCGGTACCACTGAGCATGCTTCTTGCCTTTTCCATTAGTGTTCTGTTCATTCTTTCTGCAACTCCATTTTGCTGAGGTGTGTATGGAGTAGTCTTCTGCCGTGCTATACCACACTTCTTACAGAACTCTTCAAATTCCTTCTTGCAGAACTCCCCACCATTATCTATCCTCGGCGCCTTTATCTTCTTCTCTGTCTGGTTTTCCACCAGAGCCTTAAATTCTTTAAATTTGTCAAATACTTCAGATTTCTTCCTCAAGAAATATATCCATGTATTCCTTGAGAAGTCATCTATTAATGAAACATAGTACACAGACTTTCCCAGTGATGGAACTGACACAGGTCCAAACACATCACTGTGCACAAGTTCTAATATCTTGTTCGCCCTCTTAGCACCAGAAGGAAAACTCACCCGATTCTACTTCCCATATACGCAATGTTCACAGAAATCGAAATCTAGAGAGCACTTAGACATACCTTCTACCATACCATTTCTATGCAGTATTCAAAGGCCCTTCTCTCCAATATGTCCAAGCCTTTGATGCCATAGCATGGTCTTTTCTCCATAGACAGCTAGGCTTTCCAATCCACTTTCAAGAACCACAAAACTGTTACACCCATCAATAGCAGTGCTACCTTGTAGCTTGTATAGAGTTCCAATCTGAACTCCCCACATTAATACCAGTGCTCCCAGAACCATCTTGCAGGCATCTTTCTCGAACACTATTTTTACACCTGCATCATCCATCTTGCTTACAGAAATCAGATTTCTAGCCAATGCAGGAATATGCAGAACACTGGGAAGTGTTCTAATCCTTCCACCTTGCAGCTTCAGCTTGACCTTTCCACGTCCGATGATTCTGGCCTTTCTATCATCCCCTAGGAAGACATCACCACCATCATATTTCTCATACTCGCAGAACCACTCCCTATGGGGAGTGAAGTGAAAGGATGCACCTGAGTCAATCAACCATGACTCATGATCTACGTTTGTATTTGAAGAAGAACCCAAATACACATCCCCACCTTCATCCGAGGTGGTTTTTGCCTCTGCAGAAGGAGCATCATCAGATCCCTTTCCTTTCTCAGGAGCTTTAGATCTACAGTCCTTTTTGTAGTGCCCTTCCTTTCCACATTTCCAGCACACCTTTACAAACTTTCCAGGAGATTTAGATCTCCCTCTATATTTAGATCTCCCACTCGAAACCTTATTCTTGTTTCTGTTCTGGGACCTTCCTCGTACAGATAAGGCATCTCCATTCTGACCCTCCATATTTCTCCGTCTCATTTCCTCCGACAGCAAGGCTGAGACAATGTCATCAAAATTCAAGGTAGTTGTATTGCTACCTATTACAATAACCAGACTGTCCCACGAGTCTGGTAGAGAACACAAAAAACTGATGCACTTATCTTCATCTGAGATTTTAATATCAACAGATGACAGCTGACTTACCACAGTATTGAAGGCGTTCAGATGCTCTGTCACCGAGTCTCCATCCTTCATCCTCAGGTTATACATCTTTTTCCGTAGGAACAACTTATTCACAAAAGACTTAGATTGGTACAAAGTCCCAAGTTTTTCCCACAAATTCTTCGTCATAGCTTCCCCGAATACATTCAACAATACTGAATCTAACACAACTGTATTGTGCTCTTAGCCTTCCGATCCAGTTTCTTCCAGTTTTCATCTGACATTGTCGTTGGTTTAGTACCTAGATCTACCGTGATCCACTGATCTTTATCCACCAGCAGATCCTCCATCTTGAGCTTCCACAACTCAAAACTCTGTCCATTAAATTTCTCGATCTCTATCTTTCTGCCGCTCGCCATCTTCTTTCACCGCAAGAATCGATCCCACAGATCTCCCACTAAATAGGGTCTACCTCAGGCCCGAGAAAAAAACTGTCAGAAGCAAAGGCATCCCCTTGAAGCCGAAACAACTCTGATACCAAATGTAGGTTTTAACCCTGAACAAAAATTATCTACACATGAATCTTATAACAGAAAATAAACAATAGCGAGAGCATAAAACATAAAACAGATAAACACGGAGATTTTCCCCTAGATCCCAAATCGGGATGACCAGCTTGATATTTCATTATATTCCTTTTAGTGTTACAACACATATATATACATGTTGAAGCATACATAAACCCTAATCCATTAACCCTGGATTAGAGCATAATTGTAGTTCCCTTGACCGAATCTAAAAAATACTAGGGGCCGAAAACCATCATACCCCAAAACCATGTGCAAAACCATGCACAAAACCATGGGCACGGAATTCCCACTGGAAATTAAGGACCAAAATTTTTTTTCGGGGCGCTGCCCCAGACCCCCCCTATGACCCCCCCATTGTGCCCAGTGCAAAAGGCTATCGCCCCCCCTCTTACCCCCTCGCACGTGATTAGTCGTGGAAAGAATATAACACATACCCAACACAATAGTTCTGATAACCCTTGTCGGTTATTTTGTGGCAGTGTAAAATCTTGCATGAATTCCCTCTTGATGTCATCTATGGCTGGATTCTGGTGTACCTCAGACCATTTAATGGACCATCGTAGTGCTCTTTCCGGAAGCGTAGTTTGGAATTCAATTAACTTAATAGCATCTGGAATCTGGCGAGCTCTCTAGATTGCTTCACACATATACTAGTGATGTTCTACATCATCGTTCCTTTTTCCCAAAAACTTAGGATATCTCGTAAACAACCCTGTCATTTATGTCTGTGTAGGTGGAAGTAGTACAAACCCTCTAGTTCCTGGTTGAGAAATTCCTCTACTAGCACTACTTCTAATATTTACTTGCACTCTAGACTGAATACTATGTAATTTTCTTGACCTTCACAACTTTATCAAAAAATTATCCGGTGGGTGATAGAGTACCAGGGGAAGGTTAGCAAAAATACCACTTGGAATTTGGGGATTCAGATTACCTTGCATTGAGGTCATCTGTACTTCTTGAAACAGTTGTTCCATCGCAATGTGTAGCTCAACATCTAAATCATTATCAAGGCTATTGTCCTCCTCTCGATTGGACATCCTTCCCTTCTCCTCTTGGGATGGGATCCTATGAACCTGTCTAACTTCTTGGGTGGACCCCTCCATTCCTATGCATCCTATCTCAGCTCCTCTCTCCACTGTCATCTGCAACGCCTCTTCTCGTTGTTGTACGTCCTTATTTTTCTTCTCGAACTCTCATATTTCCCTCTCTTTCCACTTCTCGGTGATTTGTGCCCTCCGATATGCTCTTATATCTCTTAACTTGCTGGAACTTTCGACGTCCATTTCCCTAGCTCCCCCTTTTCCCCTTCCGTAGCATTTCCCCCCTTACATCCTCCCCCCATAAGTAGGGGTTTATGATTCCATAGCAGGACTTGGGAAAGCCATAAGTCCCTCGTCATCCATCAGAGCTTTAATCCACAAAATAATTTATTTCAACAACTTTCCCCGAAAGCTATATTTAAAGATATCTAATGCTTTAGTGAAGGATTAATGACATTCAGTCGCAAATTCCACAATATACCCTTCTAATATGGACTGAACCCAAAAAATTACTACTCACATTAGATCAATATTCAGTTTGTGTAATGATGTCAGATCTACATGCGTTCAACTGTGACGGGATCAATGCAATGCTCCGGAGTTTTCTTTGACGTGGAGCCTTCACAACCAATTGTAGGGCTCCTTAGGAAACTTTCCCCAAAATATCTCATACATGTCGCTCATTGATTCAAAAAACATGATCTAACATTTGATATTCCTTTCCTTTTGATGTCAGAGCTCCACTTGTTGCAATATGAACCAATCTACATGGTTATCCCACAAAATTTGTATTTCCCTCTCATCGATCCTTGAAACCATGATCTAGTTCTCCAATATAGTTTCATGTCCTGGTAAGGGAATCATTTGTTGGTGAAATAATAACTTCCGCGAAAGACCCAGGTTTGGGCTCAGAGGCCAACAAGATCCTGCTATAGTCTAGGACAACACTACCATTTTCACCTTGCTCAAAGGAGAGCAAGGAGTCTCACCTGAGGCGTGTCATGACCTTACTGAGAAAGGAGTACCAAAACCACAACATCATAGTGAAGCTAGCCCTCTATAATCTAACATCAATACATTATTATTATGCATGAAACAACTCTTATTACATAACATTCGACGAATGGAAATATCATATCGATTACCTTAAACATATATCTTAGAAAAAATTTAAGTAATCCCATAAAACACCATACACTATCAAACATTCATTCAATACACAAATCATGACCATAGAAAGCATCTCTGTATTATATTAATCTTCCATTATAGCATATTAAATTCGATATTAGGGTCTTTGTATAGCTCTATTCACAACAAAACCAAAACAAAACTAACTGACTCCTTCCTCTTCTTCATTTCTTATCTACCGTCTTATCTCGACACTAGCAATCTTTGCTTCTTTTCCACTTGTTGAATTTCTACGCTTCATCATTCCTCATTCTATTCTGCACTTCGCTCTAATGCTTAGAGTCTTTATTTCTGTTTGATGTCAATTTTTCTTGCCACTTGTGCCACTGCCTATCAACACTCCACCACCCACCCAAAAACCATCCGCAACTCGAAATGGCTCTCTGCATCCCGCAACGGCTCTCTGCAACTTTCCGCATCCACAACTGACAGTCCGTAACTCAAAACCATTTTTATCCTTCATCCAAAAACAAAGGCCCCAACAATATAGTGTTGTGTGCATGTTTCATATGCGGTATTGTGTAGATATAATTTCACATGCGTGTTGTATGTGAAGTGCTATGTACATATCGTGTTGTGTGCATGTTGTATATGTGGTGTTGTGTACATATGGTGTAGCGTGCATGTTGTACATGTGGTTATTTGTGCATTTGGTGCTATTTACATGTGGTACATGTGATGTTGCGTTCATGTGGTGATGTGTACACATGGGTGCAAATGGTGTTGTGTACATGTGGTGCTATGTAGACATTGTGAAAGTGGTGTTGTTTACACATCGTGTAGGTGGGTTGTGTAAATGTAGTGCTGTGTACACATCATGCAGGTGGTGTTGTGTACACATTATGCATGTGGTGTTCTGTATAGGTACTGATATGTACGTGTTGTACATGTGGTGCTATTGTACATGATGTATTTTGTGCATGTTGTATATGTTGTTTTGTGTATATGTGGTATTGTGTGCATGTCATACATGTTGTGTTGTGTACATGTGGTATTGTGAATGTTAATTATGTAGTCATGGTGTCGTGACATGTGTATTCATTGATTTGTACCCTGTGTACATACTTATATTGTGTTTTACACTAGGTGTAGGTGTATGTATTGTGTTGTACACTAGGTGTAGGTGTATATATTGTGTTGTGTTATACACTAGGTGTAGGTGTATGTGTTGCGATGTATACCGATTGAAGGTGTATGTATTTTGTGGTGTTGTAAATTGTGTGTGGATGTATGTATTGTGATGTATATTGTGTATGTGTATTTGATTAAAGAGAAGAGAAGAATCAAATTCTTGTTGGGTGTGGCAACGGATTCGATGTGTGTACGGACAAAGAACAAAGGCATACACAAAGAAGTTATTAAAGGATAAGTATCAATATTTGTTTCAGTTTTAATTATGCGTGGGATATATGATTTTGATTTATGATGGTTACATTTTATTTATGATTTTGATTTATTATGGTTGAATTTGAGCTAACCATATGTGATATGCTTATATGTTATGATTTGGTCGAAGATTTAGCTTGACTTCTTGTGACAGGTAATCAACAGAATTGCAGGTGTACCTTATTGGTGGGCCATTGATGAGGTATGATTTGAAATTATTTCAATTCATTTTTAGTCTAATGGAAATTATGTTCTTGGTGCAAAAAAGCATGGAAACACCTAGTTTGGGTGGTTTGTATTAACTGCAAGAATTAACGGAAACAATGAAAGGAATTGGAATAGGAAACAATATGTTGGTATAGCATTCAAGAGTAGGGTTATTGTGGGACATGAGTACCCAATAATGTCCATTGATTTCCATAAGCATGCTATGAATGGTATGATGGTTTTGAGGTAGGTGTTTGCCTTGGTTTTTAGACCTTCCGATGTGATGAAACCTTTCAAAAGGATGGATCGTCTGAGAGACTATGTAGCAGATAAAGGAATGCTAGCAAAACTTGGAAGGTGTGTGACTAGACAGAAGGGGGTGACCATATTTACTGAGGGACTATGTAGTAGAGAAGGGAAGTTCATGGAATGATTTTTTTTAGTCATTAGCATTGCCATATAGAATCATAAATACATTGGGAGTGTGCCCTAGAACAATGAGCTCGTAACTTTTCAATGAAAGGATCGTAGTGCTAGACATTGGATGGATATTTTACTTTGGTAGTGGATTTTGGAATTCCTAGGGAGGAGGTGAATCATGGCACTATTTTTGAGGGTGGAGGTGTGAGCCTCTAGATTCCCTTGTTGCGAATGAAAGAATCATATCTTTTTATTTGTTGGTTAGAGAAAATGTGCATATGTGTATATTATTGTAAATACTTCATTGGGTTGTGTTATGAAGCTCCAATAAGCGGTATGGTGTTTATGATATGTTGATTATGTTTTATTAGAGGGATATGAAGTAAATTTTTTATTGATATATGTTATAAATATCCATAGGCAACATTTTTTTGTTGGTTTATAAGTTTCATTGAACACCAAGGATGGTGTTCCCCTAAGTGGGAGGGTTTTGTAGCAACCCCATTTAAAAATCCACGTAATAAAGTTAATAAAAGACAAAATAAGATTAAGGTCATGGTACTCGTAGTCCAAGCTAAAAGTTGGGAAAAAACATAGTGATTGGGATCACTTGTGATTAATTAATGGTTATGGAAATTGGCAAAGGCATTCACAAAGGAAAAGTGGAAATAATTGGAATTTTATTTATGAAATCATGGAAAATAGGATAACATGAAGGTGAAAGGTCACACAATTGAAAGTGAGGAAAATTGAAGGAAAAATAGAGTAAATTTAAGAAAACAGAGGCCTCAATGATAAAAAAGCTTCTAAGGATCAGTTCACGACATTTTTCAGTGAAGCTTTTGACATTTTTTGGGTGGAGCTCTCTTCTAGTCACTCTCTCTCATACTCTTGCACAGTTAGAGCATTCTTGGAGCATGCTTGGAGCACTCTAGTATTCACTTGGATTTGGAGAAAGAAAGCAAAGCAAAGTGGGAAAGTGCAAGGGAAAAATTAGATCAAAAACTACAATGGGATTTCTTTTCAAGTATCCAGTTTCATGCATGATTTCCTTACCACTTTTTGCATGCATGATATATGCATGTAGTTATTTGGTTATGATATATCATTAGCATGGAGGATTTCCTAGATTGATAGTGGCTTTTCCTAGCCTTTCCATTTATTGGATATCCATGGTGTTGTGTGTTTCCAACTTGATTTTTTTCTTATTGGTGCTCATGCTCCTTATGGCTTTGGGTTGGGTAACTAGTTCCTAGAGCCTTGGTTGGACAAACACTCTAGAAGCCCTTGAATAATTTGGGTTGAATTACTATTCCTAGAAGCCCTGGTTGGACTAACGCACTATATCCCTTGGTGGGTTGAGATACTGGTCATAGGTCATTGGTTGGATAAACACTCTGGAGCCTTGCGACAACTATGGGTTGAGTTACTAGTCTTGGAGCCAGGTTAGAACAAACGCTTTGGAGCCCTTGACAACTTGGGTAGAGACCGATCTGGTTATGGTTAGTGATGTTTGACCATGAGGTGGAATCATTGGTTGAGGGTTGATGTGGTTGGCCTTTGGAATCATTCGTTTGGTTTTGTTTTGGTTATTCCATTAGATCCCACATTCATGCTTGGAATATGGCACAAGGGTGATTGGCTAAAAGAGAGATTTGGTTCAACCCAATCTATGGTCGGGTGGTATGTGGAAGTCCCTGACTGGATCAGATTTTGAAAACGTTAATAAGAGCTCTTTTCCTCTTGTATTTCATGATTATTTATACTTGTTATTTTTTGGCTTACATGAATCTTCTATCATGGTTATTATTTTGGCTATATGTTGGTTGTAAGCATGGTTTCATGACGGATTCTAGTTATGGCTCTTAAAATGTTTGGATCGGTAAATGAATGGTTATTGAACGCATGACCAAATAGATGTTATTGCAGCTATTATGAGAGGGCATCAAACCTTCATGATGATTTTCAGATAAGTATGAGACCCTTATGTTCATATTTGCATTCATAACCTGTAGATTACATGTCCATAATATGTTTGATGGAATGATTATCATGGTTCGACATAGTTAGGTAAAGTTCTTGACTAAGTTTTGATTTAATGGATTTGTCTTGGTGTCATCATAAATATTTTGGAAATTATCATCAAATTTTTGGTATTATTTTATAGGCTATCCATGAAAAGGCGGCTCAAATTCCAAGGTCTCATGCTCAAAACTGAGAAATATGGATTGCAGTCATTGGGAGACAGGGTAATCCATGTGACTGGTGGGCCACAGATGCTGGTTTTCCTTGTAATGCATGCAACTGGGGCTCCAAATCATTAAAAATTAAATTTAAATTAGTGTTTGGACACTTGGAGTGGCTTTTTAGCTCATGGGGTCCCTATAGCTCCTTAGGAAGGCGAGTAAAGTTGCATCTTGTCGAATCCACTTCCTTAAAGTGGTCTAGGAGGTCGAGTCATGTCATAGTAACTCCTCCTCTCATATTTACCCTACCCGACTGCTGAAAGTGGGTAGATTTTGGAGGGTTGGTTACACATAAGACGATCAATTGTCCATTGTGATTGCGCAGTGTGCAAGGAAAGGCATGTCTAATTAGAATTGCACGTTGGGAAAGTGAAAAGAACAAGATTGAGTGACTGAGCACTATATTTTCTTAGTGCGTATTTGAGGGAGACTATCCTCTAAGGTTTCATAATGCATGTTTTTAGGATGTCGAGGCATCGTCGCTATGTTTTTGTACTACATAGTTCATATTTGAAGGATATTGAAAGGTTAAGCGTTGTTTGAGAAAGTTACAAAGATAATGAAAACTCTGAAAATAACTAAGTGTGGGATCAATAAAATAGAAAGGTGAGAGTTCAAGCATATAACAAGTTTTGAACATGATCACACAGTCATAAACAATCAACCATATGAAAATAAGATACTTACAAGCCAAAATAAACATTCATTCGTTGAAACGACAACAAGACAACACTTAAGATATACCTTTACGACGTGAGTGTTGACTGCAAAGAGAAAGTGCACAATACCTTGGGAATGAAGCCATGTATGTCCCCGTGATAGAAAGGATCCACTAATGGAAGATAATGCACCAAAATTTCTTCTTAAATATGTACCATAACATCCTTTCAAAAAGAATGGCATATCCCTTAACAAAATAGAACCCTTTGGATTCCTCTAGAAAGGGACTTGAAAACATAGAGAATAAGTATAAAATCACTCTAACAACTTGAAACAACAATTCACATGATCAAAGGGAGGCTCCAAATTTTAAATTTATGCCAAAATTTGGAGGGTTTTGTACAACGACAACACTAATATACTGAAACGGTTCTCGAGGAAGATTTTTAGTAAAGTTATCTATAATCTGCTCATGTGTAGGAACATATTCTAGCTTCACCATTTGATCCAACACTTGTTCTTTGGGAAAACTATATTTAATAGGAATGTGATTGTTCTTGGAGTGCATTATGAGTTTCTTTGATATATTAATAGAACTATGTTGATCATAAAATATAAATACTAGTTGTATGTAGTCTACCTGAATGTCCTTTAGACTTTAAATCATCTACATCAATCATGTACAAAATGATGTAATTGAAATTTACTCTCATTTAGCAGTATATAAAGAAATTAAGATTTGTTTCTTGCTAAGCCATAAAACTAAGAAATTTTCTAAAAATAAGGCTCCACCATTGTTTATTTTCCTGTCATCAAAGAAATTTACCTAATCTACATCAATATATGCTTATAGAGTAAAAGTTGTATTCTTAGGATAACATAATCCAAAATCCAAAGCTCCTTGCAGATATTCAAATATTTTCTTGAATGATATGAGATGATTTTCCTTAGTATTAGATTGAACATTACCCACTATTCCAATAACATGTATTATATTAGGCCTTATATCTATGAGGCATAGTAAACGTCCAATCATTGATCTATATTCAGATTGATTGACTTCAAGAGATTTATCATCCTTCTTGAGGTTGCAATCTATTACCATAAGTGTACATATAGGTTTACAATATTCCATCCCAAATTTCCTTAAAATCTCCTTGAGATACTTTGTTTGAGAAATAAAATTTCCTTCATTTATTTGATGCACTTGTAATCCAAGAAAGAAGGGCAATTCACCAATTAGAGGCATTTCAAATTCCTATTGCATTGTTGCTGTAAAAACTTTATTCAATTTACTACCAAAAATTATATCATCAACATATATAACTACTACTAGCAGTTTATCACCCCCATCCTTGATATACGATTGATACTAGTTACTCCTTTGTTAAATCCATGTTTTTGTAATTATTTGCCTAATATGTTATACCAATCCCTAAGAGCCTACTTTAATCTGTACAAGGATTTTTTAACTTTCAATCCACAGTCCTTTTTGTTTCCTAGTAAAAAACCTCTCAGTTGCTTAATATAAACTTCCTCTTATAGATCCCCATTTAATAATGCATACTTAACATCCACCTAGTTCACATTAAATTTACAAAAACATGAAAATGTTAAGAACATCTTAATGGATTTGTGTCTTACAACAGGGGAAAATGTTTCTTCAAAATATGTCCCCTGTTTTTGTGCATAACCTTTACAAAAAAATATTTCCTTGTTCCTCATCACATTCACATCTTCATTTAACTTTTTTTTTTAATATCAATTTGGTCTATATCACATTTTTATCTCATGGTCTTTGAACAATATCCCAAATTTGATTTTTGTCTACATGATTTAGTTCTTCATGCATCACTTCAATCTAGATTTCATCTTGACTTGCTTGGTGAAAAAATTTAGGTTCAACTATAGATAACAAAGCTAGATCTACATTACTAGATGAACCATTAAACTTACTATAGTTTGTACACCAGTTTCTTTATTTCCAATAATTTGACTTTTAGGATGATTTTTCTATACATACTTGGATGTAGTCTATTTTGGAACAAACTCTTCTCTGTATTCTTTCCCTAATTCTTCAAACTCTTCTTTACCTTCATTTTCTTACATATTATTGTTTAGAAAATCAGCATCCCTAAATTCATCAAATTGTATATAAATTTTGGGACAAAAATATCCTTCATCTACTCTTATATCTATGCTTTTGACAATTTTGTGAAGTCTCATATTATAAAAATTGTACCCCTTGCTTCTGGAAGAGTATTTAAGTAGAAAACCTTCATATGATCTTGGTTTAAATTTTGTCAATTCTGTCATCGCTCCTTTTAATATAAAATTTTCTTCCAAATATTTTAATTTTTTTTACTGAAGTAGGTCTTCCATACCACAAATTCAGAAGGTGTTTTATCATTGTCTACCCTAACATGGGCCTTATTGAGAACATTAACAATTGTTTGTACTGCTTCTCCCCAAGTATGAGGTACTCCTAATTCATCAAGCATGACATGAGCCATTTGTTGAACTATATTGTTCATTATTTCATCCACCCCATTTTGTTGAGGATTTTTAGATCGAAAATTGTCTCTTGGTCCCATGATGTTCACAAAAATCAAAGAAATATCCTGATGTGAATTCATGACTTCTATTATATATTAGGCACTAAATTTTATATCCATTTCTTTTCCACTAGAGCTTTTAATATTTTGAATTTTGCAAAGACTTTAAATTTATATTTTAACAAGATAACCCAACACATTCTTTTGTGTTCATCAATTAACAACATATAAAATATTTTTCACCCTATGGGGATCTCTTTCTCATCAGTACAAACTCCACATATGTTTGTATGGATCAGTTCAAGAGGCCCTTATGTAGAATATTATTTTCCCTTCAATTGAACTCTTGATTGTTTAGCAAATTGGCATGCTTTGCAGACATTGTTTTCAAGTGGGATAATCTTGGGCATATCATGAACAACCCTTGTATTACTCCTGCTCATCTATGATAATGTAAATATGTGTAAATATGAATATTAGGATAGTGATTTGGATGTATGTGACTATTAGGATGGTGAGTCAGAGTTATTTTGTTGCTTGGAGTGCCTATGTATTTATGCTTATATATTTTGTGGCTAGTAAGTCTAGGTATATATGCCTTTAATGAATGTGAGGTAAGAAAATTTGGAAATTTAATTATACATATATTAGAAAAATAATGGCTAGATTCAGAGCCCACTCCATGGTAAAGATTATGGGTGTGTAACTCAATGGAAAAAGGAAATATTTGTGTGGTGTTTTGGTGAAAAGGAACCCAGGGCCCATGTGGCTTGGGAAGATGCCACATGGTGAGATAAAGCCATGGATATCAAAGGGTGATGTTTTTGCCTATGAAGGGGGTCATTCCAACCATTCGTGGTTGGATGGCTAATTTATCAGTAAGTCCCAAGGCTAGAATCTGGAACTGACTAAGGTGGAAGATGTGATGAGGGAGGAATACCCTCGTCTCTTTTACCGATATGATGTATATGCATGTATCTATTTTGCATTGAAGAAAATACCTAAATAATAAGGGGGAGGGGGGTGATGTAATGCCCTTTCCCATATATGGTGATGTAAATTTCTATACGTATGATATTAGGTTATCGAGACAGATGTATGTGACTACTAGGTTGGTGAGCTCAAGTTATTTTATGAGCCAACGTGCCTATGTATTTATGTTTAGATACTTTGGGGCTAGTAGGCCCAGGTATATATGTATTTAATGGGTATGACATTAGAAATCATGGAAATGTAATTGTACATGTATTAATAAAATAATAGTTGGATATAAAACCCACTCCATGTTAAAGAGTATGGGAGGCGAAAATCCATGGAAAAAGGAAAAAATTGTGTGATGTTTGGAGAAAATTCACCTAGGTCCCATGTGGGTTGGGAGGGTAACACATGGTGAGATAAATCCATGCATATAAAAAGGTGATATATTTCCTATGAAAGGGTCATTCCAACCATTCATGGTTGGATGGCTGATTGGTTAGTGACTCTTGGGATTATACTTTGAAACTAACTGATATATGGTTATTCAGCTAATCACACAGAATTGGATGCATCCTATTTTTGAGAGCTTGGTGGCTTTTGTTTATGGCTTGAGATAGCCATGGAGTTCTATTGGAACTCAGTTTGTATATATTCAATGAGTTCTAGATTTGGACTCTAACATTGACTATTAGTTAATTAGTTTTGTTAGTATGGAACTTGGACACCCAGAGAGAAGTGGAGTTCTAGGAGCTATAGGATGAGACCATTTTTGTCTAGCTGTAAGGTTCCTTGCAATGTGGAAACCACTAAGGCGCTCAGGCTGCACCACTTGGGTGTAGGTCATGGGAACGTGAACTCATGGCAAAAGACCAAGGCTACTGAGGTTGGTGCCTTGGGCAGTGTTTGTTATCCGTATTCAGTGTTTAAATTATTTCCTGTGGAGTTGAACCCTAGCTCAGGGGTGACGCATGGTTGAGATTTTTGAACCATATGGTCTATGATTGGGTGGAATGTGGAGAGCCTCCAACTAGTTGGATTTATTTTACAAGAAAAGTATTAATGCTTCATGTGTAGTAATTTGTATTTACGTGTTGTGTTGTATTCTGAATTTATGGTGAAACCCTAGTTTTAGGGTTTTGTTCTAAATTATATTTTTATTTGTATTGCGCATATATATTTACATAACTTATATGTGTTAACATTGCACTAATGGAATTTAGCACAACATTCATGCTAACCTTAAAATCCCAAATACAAGAGCAACCATTGCAAGGTTAGAATTTTTCTCACTTCCACAATATCTCTCTCTCTCTCTATATATATATAAAGAGAGAGAGAGAGAGAGATATGGTTAGTTAGGAAGTGTGGGTGTGGTAGTATTACCCAAGTGCAGGTTCGGGATGTTCCAATGTGGTATCAAATCCCAACTTACAACAATGGAAATGATTGGGTCAGATCCAGGAGTAGAATGAGGAATTGTTTCTAGATTACAGGTTGCTCACTAATTATTTGAAAAAAGTTGCATTGATGGGAATGGTAAAAAATTACGCCAGAAAAGGGAAAAAGAGTTAGGGTAGGCTTAGAAAGATGAAATCAATGCAATAAAAAAATTAATTCAAGAAATAATTTTTAATTTTAGCCTCAAATAGTTGAATTTGAGTATATGGAAAAATTATAGGTTGCAAATTTTCGATATAATTCATAGGAATTGGAAATGGTTAAATCACTTAATTTAAGATGATATCCATAATAACCGAGATTAAATAGGATTTTAATTGTGTTACAAACACTAATATTATTGATTGATGGGTTAATTTTAGTAATAAAATGCTAAAATTGTGCAGCAAAAGCTTAAGCTAGACAACATGAATTTTCAACAGTTGCCGTGGAAATTCCCATCCAGATGGATTAAATTATCATCAGAAGTTGAATCCACCAGGGAAATAAATAAACACACACACAATTTTTTCTAATGTCAACAATGAGTGGATGGGTCACATGTTAGGGTGATGTAAGAAGGAGATGGAAACTAACATGGCATGGTGATGTCAAGGAGGACAAATGGTAGGATCAATATCATTGATTTGAAATAAATTTAGACTATGGATATCATTGGGTATAGCTGGAGGGATTAACCATCACACAATTTATAATGTGATATGAGATCTTATTTGTTTATCTAGGGGAATTTTGACCATTAGATCTCATCTGGTGAAAAGGGATCCATTAAACATCATGCAAGTTACAACCCAATATGAGATTTGGGTAATATGATCAAAATGATCATGATTTAAATCCGATTAGGTGTGGGATTCCTGTTAACAGTCAGGAAATTTGGATCTCGATGGCCCATCATGATCATCGATCAGGCTGTGCCAAAGTCCTCAAATCTTTCCAGGGGCACAAGTGGGTTTTAACCCCCGTGTAATTTATAATGTGATATGATATTTCAATAATTGATAAAGGAAAATATAAACCATCAGATATCATTGCTACACAACTATGTTTTATCATTCGTTCAAGTATGGGCCTTGAGCTCCTGTATGTCATATAATCAAGCCAACTTTGATCATTTGATCTAGAATAAAATGAATGGTGAATCTCCATAGTAAGGGATAGGGGAAGTGGGTCGTACACTCAATAATTTCCATTTTGATTCTGCGTTGTGGAAGGACCACGTGATTAAGGAAGTCCTAAATGGTACTGACATACAATGAAATAAACACATGTGTGCTAGGTATTGGGAAGGATTCTAGCAAACTATTTTATGTCCAACACGAACTAAGAACATGAACTAACAGAAAGAATTGAAGGTGAAGTATAGAGAATGGAATCAAATAAAATGAATAGGCTAGAGGGAAACAATAATAGTTATAGAAAATCATTATGAACAAATTTAATTAGCTCAAGAAAGGAAAAAAAAAACGAAATATTTCCTAGTTCATTCGAAAATTTTTCAATTTTCGAGTCATTTACTTATAGGGAATTTTTTAGGACCTAAAAAATGTTTCTATTCATTGACACATGCAACAACTGTTTGTTGGTGCAAAGAGAAAGAGATTGAATGGATCTTTCTAATGGTATACTACATTTACAAAATAGATTCAATATGAAGTATTTATGACTGAAAAAGCATGAAGAAGAATTGACATAAATAAACCATAACTTAACATGGCTATGAATTTCAACACAGTAGTCCAAATTAGGAAAATGAGTAGTCAAAATAAATCTAATTACAATAATAACATAGCAACCAACCCATAATTTTGATTTGAGGGAAAATTTTGTTGAAATTCCTTAGGGAAAACTAAAGAAGGTAAGAAGGTGAGAGTTCAAAATGGGGACCATGTTGATTTTTCAAAGGTCTTCTTAGCTGATAATTACTTCTAATGATTTAATATTTTTCATATTATTATTCATCATTAATAAAATACATAAGAGACATCAAAATTAGAAATATTTATGACAATAGGATCATAAATTTATAGGCAAACACATGAGACACAATTTTACCGTGGGAAAACCCACTTGGGGTAAAAATCCAACAACCTTTTCCTTAGAGAAATTATTAAATATAGAAACACATAGAATTTGATTTTATAATAAAAATTGAATTCATATTAATTGCAACCACACCTAGGTCAAACCTAATCATCCAGAGACTAATTTGGCCTCCTAAAATTTTGGCTTCTTAAATCTTAGCCTCCTGAAATTTTGACTTGTTACCTCAAAAATAGGTTTAATACTACTTCAGAAATTAAGTTTGCCTAGGTTCTTGAATTTCCCTTTAAACTTGATCTTCCCTTGTCTTTATCCTCCTTGGCTTCAACATAAGTGAACCTTTGCTTAAATAGAGGTAATTCTAGTTTCCTACCAATTAATGAAGTATAATGGTTATATATAGTGATTGGATGGACCTGAAGTGGTGTGTACAAAGGGTTAGATCGACTTGATCTTTTGGAGGTCCGACTTGACATTCTTGGAGCCAAATATTCAAAATTCCCTCTTTTTGAAGTTGAAATGAATAACATGTCTTGGATTTATTATAACATGAAGGGATAAAACATTAATTATGAAGACTGGCCATAACTACAAAATTCAACTGACAAGAGGTGCAAAAGATACTTAGGGACCCTATAAAGTATAGGAAGAGGTCAAGGTTATGAATGTCAGCATGGGAAATGCTGAGATAGAGTCAAATGGTCATGAAATGGACAAGCAAAAGGAAAAATATATAGAGGAGACCATGAAAATCCTAAAAATGGAAGTACTTAACAGACTGATAATTGTACAACTATTCTTCAAATATGGAAGACAAAATTTCCATTTAACACTTGAAGGGAAAGGCCAATTTATGGCAGGAGTAGCTCAAGGAAGTGAAGAAATTAGATGAAAAGATAATTAAATGGAAAAAATTTAAGGAGTATTTACAAAGGAAATATTTTTCAGAATTCTATTATCAGTGAAAAATGTAGGAATGCTTTGAGCTCCAGTTGGAAAACTTGACCATGGAGGAATGTGGTCATGCTAACGGTGCTAGATACCACCAACATATAAGGATCTCCCCAATATAAGGTCCCAAGTTGGCCTTATATTGTTTCGTGTAGGAGTACGATCTTGAATACGACCTGATTGTCATCTACTCAAAGATATGCCTTGACTTTAGCCATCAACACGAGAGAGAATTAAAAATTCCCTTTTGAATGAGTAAGCTATGTGTGTTGTGAATGTTCAATTGCATATGTCTCATGATTCTCTTAATGTGAAGGGAGGAAATGAATTGAGCCTCTAAGAGATAAGTAATAGTACTACCATAATGGAGACACATGTAAATGAAAAAGACTCATCTAACATCAAGTGAAATAGTTCACAAGGATTCCATGATCGTTATAACATTATAACATTTCCAAAAAGAAGCATTAAAGTCACTGAAATAGCTCTATTACATCAATAGATATGAAAGAAAACATGAGCCATAAACATTCAAATTTAGTCTTAGAAATATTCATAATCCATGTGTCAAAATGTGTTGGCCTGGAAGGCTTCAATATTAAGCAAAAGTCACAAGATACAAAAATACAATGAACATCACTAGCTCAAATAGTGGAGCGTTAGAGCCATTACTTATTCCCCAAAAGTGCTAACTTTGTCTCTATAATTCCTTTTGGGAAAATCCAAGGTTAAAAGTCCTTTTACATGAGTAATGGGGATCTATTTATAACTTGAGGAATGACCTTTCATGTCCTCATGACTCTTGACTTTCCAACTTCTAGTGACCTTTGGACTTCTACAACCATTGGAATTCCAAATGAATTTTGGAATTACATATGACTTTTCGTATTTTTATTTATAATGTTTACAATGATACATCATGAATTCCCTATCATCATGTGATGAGAATGTGACATGTCACTATATTTGATGACTGGGACTAATAGTGACTAATGACATGGAATTTATCCAATGGTGACATGGATTCCACTTACATCTTTTTTCTTCATGCAACTTCAATCATTAATGTCTTCACCCTCCAAAGGGTATTTTGATATAATGGAGTCTTTAAGGTGTTTTGATCATTAAGATTCAATTATTTTATCCTTTCTTCATTTTCTTCCTTTGTTTTTTCTTTTTGGATGATCTTCTTCATGTGTGCTTGCCACGATGTTTCTATAATACATGTGTCTAGAGTCACTCATGGCAAGTGTTGGAACGGGGTCCCCTAGCTGTGTTTTTTATATAAATTTTGTAATACTTAGTCTAGCGTAGGGGCTTTGGGGAGGATCAAAGCCCCCAATGTACTGTAATGGGTCAAAGGGTATACCAAGAGTCCGCAAACCATGGTTTTCAGACCATAGGATAGTGTAGGCTATGATGATATAAATAGATGGATAGATTGAGTCTAGATAGAGACTAAGTACGATTTATGCTAGCTGCGAATTGTTGAGATCTGTTTTGGGTTGTATTGGGAAAGGACTCTTACTAGTTGTGTGCGTGGAGATCCTCAGTCCTACTGTGTGCGGACCCTGATGGCTGTGTGCGTGGGTTGGGAATCAGGTCTGTAAATGGGTTTTTGGATGTTAATGAATGAGAAATCTGTTGAAGTATCTTAGCTTTATAAGAAATAATTGTGTTTGTGTTATTACAGTGATTCTGTCTGTTGATAAATATTGATGTGCATGTGGATGCGAAGGTATTACTGAGATCTGACTACTAATAGTTGTTTTATTTATGTTTACATGCTATATATGGGTTTATGAGCTTCAAATTTTGTAAAGTATATTGTTAAAGGCCTTGCGATAAGACTTCTTCTGCGCAAATCTGATATTTCTTAACAAGGCTGCCTCAATTAACTCTCTTTCTCTCAAGGTGCGGAAACCTGGTTCCAGAACCCTCCCATACTACTTCAGGTGAGACCTTGGCCTACGCAAGTAGGTCATTTCCGAAAGGGCCAATATTATAGGGGTTCGTTGGCAAACCTTAAATCTGAACCTGGGTCAGGACCAACAAATATTTCAGGGATGGAGAATTTAAGTATGAGGATAGACATTACCATGCTATTACCACACCTATGCAGGCCTATCGGTTAGCTGACGATTGATACGCAAGAAAAAGCCCTGGAAGTTTCCATGAAGTTATAAGTTGCACCAAGGGATGATACCCAGTTTGGGGTGCAACAGATCCAGGGCCAGTTAGAGGCAATGCACCTAGAAATCGGGAATTTTCAAAAACAGTGAGGAAAAGAAGCTAGCTCAGACATTTGGTGCATAAGGTACAGGGTGTCGGGCCACACCAAGGATTAGTGCCCTCTATTGTTAGACTACATGCAGGCTAGGGGACCTAACCCATTACGCCCCAAAGAAGCTGCGGGACCAAGCACCCCCATGTTATGGTGCACCAACTACCAGGTATTCTAATTACATGATACCAACCACTGCCCCCGACTTGGTTCCTATGTCCCAGAATTAAATCAACAATGGTGCAAATTTTTCTCATCTGTAGGACATGATGAGCACAATTTCCAGACATATGATTTAATGATAGATAGAGGAAACCTGTATAGGGTGCAAGCTGACCCTTCATCATCATTATACCCCTCTGGACGAGGAGGCTCCCCTGCAAGAGGCCTTGGGGGGGGGGGGGGTGTGGAAAGAGGTGGAAGTGCAGGTCGAGGAAGAGGAAAATTGATCTGCTATAATTGTGGAAAGGTGGGACACTTCACATGCGATTGTCCGAACCCTGCACGCCAATCTTGCAGATATTGCAGGCAGCTGGATCATGTGATTGAAGACTTTCCTATACTAATAGCAAAGATGCAGGAAAAAAATCAAACACCGACAAAGAATGTACAAAGGGTTAAGGTCGAACCACGCGATGAAGGACTCAGTATTAACGTAATTATGCGCGGTGGCATGGCCACTGGAAGAGCTGAGGAAAGAGATGCATTCAAACCCCTTATCATAAAAGCCGCTAACAAAAAGCAAAGCTTGGACCTACAGAAGGAGAAAGAAACCTTCCTTGAAGCTAGAAAGGAATTTGCCAAAAATGAGGCGTCTACCTCAAAGGCCCCAACGGATCTAAAAGCAGACGAAGAAGTTAAGTCGTTCCTGCAAGCATGTATGAAGTTGCTACGCAACCAAAAGGCATTAGAGAAATATTTACCCCCTAACGAAAGTTTATGATGTCCACAAACTTTATAGGCATAATAAACACATTGGTCAGGAAATGCAGCTAACTGTGCAGATTGGTGATTATGAAATGGATCAGGTCATCCTGGATTTAGGATCAGATGCAAAAGTCTTGCCCAAATAGACTTCGTAGAGGATGGGAGAACCCAAGCTGGAATGGTCTACAATATAGCCGTGCATGACTAACCAACGGAAGATCATACCATTAGGAAGGTTATCAAAGATTATGGTAGATATCGCAGGAGTTAAGGTATACATAGATTTTGAGGTGATTCAAATTGTAGAGGATGTGGACCCTTACCCTGCGCTCCTAGGACTGGACTGGGCAATAGACATGGGAGGTATTATCAACTTGAAAAAAATAACCATGGTTTTTGAGAATGAGGGTACACGAGTAATAGTCCCTCTAGACCCAGCAGACGGTGAGTGGTATACAGAACCTATGCACGAAGAGGACGATGTTGATCATATTTACAAACTGACTGCCCAAGACGAGGATTGGATTAATCCTACGGCCAATGGCATGCTCTTCTGGGAGAAGGACATTGAACGTCTCTCTGACTCAAATGGGGAGAGAGAAAATTAGCAGAACTGGTTGCATGACGTATCTGCACTACGATGCCTGAAGATCACAAAGAGATTCCAGTGTATCTCCTTAGAGGTAAGAGAGATGTCGTATTTTGATGATTATGGTAGTGTTAGGGATTTTCTTAGAGCATTCGAACCAGAAGTCCCAAGGGAATAGAGGATGTGGGCGCTTAACCTAGCTATTTGTGCGACCCCTACGTAGTGGTGGGAAACTCAAAAGGGGACTTTCCAGGATTGGGAGGAATGTCGCAGAATGATGATCCTATGATTTGAACCTCCAGTCAACCTACCCATGGAGATTTTCCTCAGCCACAGGGACCCACGCAAGCACTTGTTTGTATGGATGGAAGTATGGTGTGAAAGGACTTGGGACGAATGGGTCCACATGTTTATCCACGCCTTGGGACCTATCCCCACCATGTGGTATTTGGATGCAGAGGTACATTAGCACACTCGCCATTGGGACACCATGAGAGAAGATTTTTTGGGGACGTTTGGATTGATAGGTGGGACTGAGAAATTAGACGAATCTCTACAAGACATAGATTCTCTAGTATTTGATGAATCGTGCCCTCGCATAGAGTGTGGGGAACCAGCTTGGGATGCGCAGATGCAATATATTGCCGACTTTTGAAATCTATCAGTGGAGGAGTGTGACGAGGACCCGCAAAATATCACTATCCTAGAGTCCAAGGGCGAATGCACAGCTTCTAGACCCCCATTATAAGCAGTAGATGTGACTAAGCCTCTCAAATTAATGGAAGTCAACATTGGAACAGAAGAACAACCAAAGATGGCTAAAATTGGGGATTACTGGGATGATGATACTGTTGCAAAAATCACGGAACTACCCACTGAATATTAGGATCTGTTTCCCACAAAATTTTCAGAGCTTAAAGGTATCATAGGGGACCTAGGTGTAATTCACTGGTCTCCCCATGCAAGGGCCAAATCCCATAGACCACGTTGGCAAGAAGTATGAGCAGCAAATCACTGACAAAGTACAGAAGGACTATCACGTCGAACAAAACAAAAGGGGATTCCTGGTCGGAACCATCGCTGACCCTGGAGTGCGCATGGGTACCCTGCTGCTGGCCTGCAAAATGATGTGCAAGTGCTAGGCAATAGCTATCCCCGCCTATGTAATTCAACTTGTTAAAGGGGGTCTGCTTTAACTGGTGACAGTTCCTTTGAACTGAATTTTCAGACAATGTGCGCAAGGCACAAGACCACAGGAAGGCGTTCCTTTACTTTTTGATACTGCAGCTAATTTCCTTGTTAGCATGGGAAGCCCCTGAAGGAGCAGTCCTCCCTGAGCTCGAACCATATATGTGTAAAGGGGCGCAATATGAGAACCTATGGGATTTGAAGGATGTGAAGTGTATTGAAGAAAACAAGGTGTTTTGGGTGTTGCTTGACAGCGTGTTGGCAACAACAATTCATTCATGGCCACGACTGTCTCTGACGGTGTACAAGAAGTATAAGATCATCGCGGAATTTCAGGTTACGATGCACAATGTGAAAATTAGGGGCTGCAAGGATCCAGCTTGGATGTCGCTCCCCTACATGGTCACCGATGAGGAAATTGGTCGGCTCATAGTCACTTGGCCGCCACAATGGAAATTGGGATTCAAGTTGGATGGCCCTGTCACTACAGACACTGCTAGTACAAGTGCAGCCCCAAAGGCAACCACCTCGGCTGATACTGCCAAGTAATTAGAAGGCCGCGTCCCGAAAGGCACCACCAGGATAGAGGTTCCACTAGATACGACCCAGGGCATGGAGCAGGAGTCGTAACAAGATATTGAAACCGACGGACTGGATCGACAGGGTGCAGGGTCCCTGCATGGCACAAAGCAGACAACTGAGCCCCCTAAGGACCAGCGAACGAAATGACGGGCTACGAGGCCCGGCAGGGAGATCGAGGTTACTCTGACCGAGGAATATTTGGATAAAATTGCGGGTGCGGTCACTATCACTTCGGAGGACAGGTGGGTTGCCCCGGAAGAGCAACAGAAGGCCACAGTTGCAACATTACAGTTTGAGCTACACGCCCTCCAGCTAAAAGCTGATACCCTGTAGATGAGCATGTTTCAAGCAAGGCATCCTCAAGAAAGCTAGCCCACCACCAGCACCAAATTGATCTCCACAACCGAGAGCCGACTCTACCCCCTGTCAGTCATAGCATTTACTCTGAGTTCGCCCATCTTGTGCGAGAAAGTCCAGGCTTGCCAGAAGTTTTATCTTGTGCAAGAAAATCCAGGCTTGCGCAGAAGTCCATCTTAACCTGGCTCGGCTACAGGGAAAGACCCTACATGTTCTCCATACATCCCTCTTCGAGGAAATTCAGCATAGAGACAGGCGAGCGTAGCAGCAGCTCAGTGAGGCAGAGAATACCATCACAGATAAGACTACTGAGGCTTCTCAGGCACATGTCGCGTGCATCCTTGCCACCGTGCAGTAGATATAGTTGGAATTTTTGATTAGCAGACTCTGCAAAAATGTGCGAGAGGACATTCCGGCCTTTTCCACCCCACAAGCCAAGATTGAAGGACTAATCGTAGCTCTGAAAGCCTCTTGGACCAAAATGCAGAATGTTAAAGCCAAGATGGAGCAGAATATTGTTGCGCTGCAGGCTAAGTTGTAGTAGGAGACCCCTCCCGAGGTGCATGCCCAGAGAGCTGTATTAGTCGCAGAAGCTACAAATACCATTACAGTGCAAATTTCCCAGGGCGCCAAATTGTTTGAGATATTTATGCAGCTATGGTCTATGGTGCAATGCGACCCTCTTCTATGTGAATTTACCAAAGAGTTACACCAGAAGGGAGAATAATTTGAGCAAATGGAGGCTACAATGCCCACTCTTATTCCAGCCCAATGTCACACTCTCAAATATGAACTTCAGAGGCTCTGCCACAAAAATAAGGTCCTCAGCAACCACCTTAAGCCCTGGGCAGATGAAGCCCTCAAGTTATCCCAGGATTTGGATTTATTGATCAAACAGTTGAATCAGACCTTAGAGAGTGTTACCTCTGCCATAGAAGGCCCAAATTCACAAAATTTGGTGGACATTGCACAGAACGTTGTCGCGCAGAGTGAAGGATTTTTTCCCCCTCTAGTTGACGCCATCAAGTAGCTCCAGGAGAAGATGCAGACCCCACGGCCGCCATGACTCAAGATGAGTCACAAGATTGTATTGGGGGCTTGTTGGAACAGGGTCCCCTAGCTACGTTTTTTATATAAATTTTGTAATACTTAGTCTAGTGCAGGGGCTTTGGGGAGGGTCAAAGCCCCCAATGTATTTTAATGGGTCAAAGGGTCGACCAAGAGTCCGCAAACCACGGTTTGAAAACCATAGGATAGTGCAGGCTATGATAATATAAATAGATGGATAGATTGAGTCTAGATAGAGACTAAGTACTATTTATGCTAGTTGCGAATTGTTGAGATCTATTTTGGGTTCTATTGGGTAAGGACTCCTGTTGGCTGTGTGCGCAGAGATCCCTAGTCCAGTTGTGTGCGGGCCCCGCTGGCTGTGTGCGCAGGTTGGGAATCACGTCTGTAAGTGAGTTTCTGGATGTTAATGAATGAGAAATCTGATGAAGTATCTCTATGTTATAATAACTAGCTTTTTTTGTGTTATTACAGTGATTATGTCTGTTGATAAATATTTATGCGCACGTGGATGCAAAGGTATTACTGAGATCTGACTACTAATATTTGGTGTATTTATGTTTACATGCTATCTATGGGTTTGTGAGCTTCACACTCTGCAAATTATATTGTTAAAGTCCCTTCGATAAGACTTCTTCTACGCAAATCTGATAGATCTTAAGAAGGCTACCTCAATTAACTCTCTTTCTATCAGGCGACTGAAACTATTAGGTGCTGAATATTCAATTAACTGGATTTAATCCGCTTAATCCGTCTCTGTTGTTTCACTGAGCCACTACTGTAATGGCCTCTCTGTGTTCTGAATCACAGTGACTGCGATTATGGAAAATAGAGTGAATTCATCACTCTGTATACCCTACACAGTAAAATAAACCAATTATAAAATCTAGGGGTGGCGGAAGAGATGTTGTGGAGGCCTAGAGGAATAGTGGCACAACTGTGGAGACAGTGGCTATAGGGAAAACAGGTAAAAAATGCAGTGAAATGGAGGTTTGGTGGAGAAATACATGTGGACCGTTGATCTGGCTGAGATGGACGGCTGAGATCTAATAGGAGGGGAGCGATGGGGGAGACCTAAATCTGATGGGCAATGGATCGATTGGCTTTGGACCGTCGGATCTATAAGAGATCGACGGCTGCGATTGGATCGGAGGAGCCCAATTGGGGGACACATGGCAGAATGAGGGCGGATCCTGGCCGTTGGTTCTTGTGGATTCAATGGCCAGGATCGCGTCGGAGGGTCGCAATCGGGAGGGACGGAGGATGGCACAGTTTAAAATTTGCGATTGTGATCAGAGCGAGCATGTGAGGGCCATCAGATTAAAAGTGAATCGACGGTGAAGAAGGTCATCGAAGGTTTACAACGGAGTGTGATTGGGGTGTGATGGAATAGGTGGGCCGTTAGATCTCTTCAGATCAACAACGGGGGTTATTTCAAAAGCCGACATACCAAGTACACTATTGCATCGGAAGTTTTGTTTTACAAAGAAAATAGGCGCTCTAACCATTTCTCTGATTTTGATAATCGATTTGCGGGCTAGCGCTTGGTTTTAGCGCCCGGGCTTATGGAGGTGAAGTGGTTAAGGGGCTAGCTGAAAGGGGCTAAGCCTGTCATATGGTAAAATATGGGTTTTTAGCCAAAAAAGAGGATTTAAGGCTAAAGAGGGAATCGGTAGATAAAATAAGGGGATATCAAACCAAAAAAAGGATATTTGAAGGGTTTAAAGGGAATTAGAAGGGGGGAAAAGGTGATCAAAACAGAGGTTTAATAGGGCTGAAATAAAAGGAAAAATGAAGGCCTTTGGGCATTTTCTTCACAACAGAGAGGCTTTTAAACGGGGAACAGCAGTGAGGATTTATCAAAGGGAAAAGGCACAGGTGGCTTCAAGGATGATGTGTTTTCGGAGGAGATGCATTCCTTGAAGGCTCAAAAAACATTTTACCCCCTATTTGCTCGTCAAAAAATTCATAGGGGGCTAACAGTCCCTTTAATGATGTAGTTCGTAATAAGGAAGGGGAAATAGTCTTAAGGAGAGCACCTTGTAGTCTTGGAGGGCTCATGGCGCACTTCCTAACAATGAATAATTCCCCATCAAGGCTTTAGAATGCACTTATGCGTTCTTGGTCTTAATGGGTTTTCTTTGACACCAAATATTTGTCAAAGTCTGAGATGTAGGGCGAGTGGTGAACAAGATGAATTTTTAAAATAAAACCATGTGCAACATATACCAACTCATCGAGAAAAATTAGACAAAATTTAACAATGATAAATTTAAATTAAAACACCACTTTTTACACATTCCCCAAGTACAACGAGTGAAGTGTGTGTGATTGCAACCAAAAACTGTCATTTTCCAACAACAAAGATGGTGGGGTCATGAAATGTACTTAAAGGTGTTCTAATCAATGCGATAACACTAGGGAGAATTCAAGGACACTTGAAACACATAGAATAACATGAGATGAAATTTCAAGATCAAAGTGACACTAGGAATACAGTGATAATAGGCTCCAAAATTTGAATGTAGTGAAATTTTTGAGGGTGTTGTAGTAGCGAAAACACTTGGCTACACACTAGGTGAACTTAAAATTCTCTATCCATGAATAGATTTCAGTTAAGGGCCATACCTTTATTAAGTATTGATTGCCTTGATTTACCCCTTTCGACCTGGTTTTATACATAACATCTCACTCTTTTCTACTTGGTTGACCACACACACCATTGGTCCATATGGCCTAGGGATGGGTTAAAACTTCTCACAATCCCTCATTAAGGGAATTTTGAGGTCTAAAATGGGCCTCCTAAGAAAAATGTACAACAAAAATAAAATTTATAAGAACCAATAGGATTCAAGATGATGATGTAAACCATGGGGGATGATTCACCATTTTTTAAGTAAATGGGTAAAAATATTAAAAATTAATAAAATAATAAAACTACTTTTTCAACTTATCCTGCAAATTTTTTATTCAAATTTTGAGCGAAAGAACTCATTGGATGAAAAATATAATTCCTCATCCAAGGATTACCCGTGTTGCATACATTTGATGGACCTTGCTATACGAAAAATGAGAAATACATGAAAAAACATGATTGCAATCACGTTTTTAATGTATTTCTCATTTTTCGTGTAGTGGGATCCATCGAAAGTATGAAACATGGGTACTCCTTGGATGAGGAATTAAATTTTGCATCCATCAAGTACTCCCACTCGAAATTTGAGTAAAAAAATTGGGAGATAAGTTGAAAATAGGAGTTGAAAAAGTAGTTTTTTCTTTTTTTCCCTCTAAAATTTGATGATGTAATCACATATTATTTTATTATTTCCAATATTATTTTATAATTCCTTAGGAGGCCCATTTTAGACCTCAAAATTACCCTAATTATATTCCAAAATCAAATTGAAAATAGGGGAATCAATCCATGAATTTCAAAACATATACTAGTTTTAATTCCCATTCAAAGAACTATAACTAACTCAAATAGGGAAAAAGAATTTCCTAGAAAGCATTGGAAATATAGAAGTATTCTCTAGCCTAAGAAGGCATCCCAAACACTGCCCTCAACCTGGAAAAATTACAAAAGAAAGACATAACATGGTCAATGGCCAAATCTGTATCATCCCATAGGATGAGACTTTGATCACTTCTTTGGGGCTATAACCTCACACTAACACTCCATCTCTTACAATAGAGAGTTCAAAATTCTAGCTTATCTCCAAGGAAATATATTCCCATCAACATAGAAGAACCTTCAATTATTATTTCACCAAATAGTATAGTTGTTTCATCTCATAGATGGCTCGGTGAGGTCCTTTCACATAATATACTGCTTTGAATAACCTCGTAGCTCAATTCAACTTTTACATTCTACTTCATGAAAATAGACCTCTCACATTAACCATAGGAAAAATAGATTTCAAAGAATACTTCTATGTAAAGAGCTCATGCATAAAGAAAATAATAACTAGTAATCTAATACATTTACACATTCTTTAGCTCATCATTACAAGATTTTCTTAGTAAACCAACTCAATAACTTTCATGAAAACTCTAAATAATATTTTCACTTCATTAAAAGTAAATAGTTACACTTATCTAAGTTACTTAAACTCTATGAGAAACTAAAGAAGGGAGATCCACTCTAATTCAACCATAGGTTCAAATGCACCAAAATTTTCCTATAGTTCACTACCCCCAAGCTATATCCAATGTTGATCTAAGATATTTTTCTTACATATGCATAAATAATTACATGTGGCATAACGTGTTAACCAGGAAAAATAAAAGCACATAAAACGAAGAGAAAAGAACATATCAAGCATGAAAACACGACACAATGAATTGATTACGGAGTTCATCAAATTTTGACTACGTCTCTGGGCCTTGCTCAACAGTGGGGAGGACATCTTTCATTAAGCGGCATTAAAGAGAAAAATTACAAGTGAAATTTACATAAAGACCCTGATACCTCCAAGTTGGAAGGTGGCTGAAAATTGGAGAATCCAGTTGCTGAAACTGACATCACCACTCACTTCTTGGTGAAAATAAGTGCAAAAATGACTATCCACACATTCAATTCTAAAAAATGGCCTTTATGCACCTCTCAGAATTTTTTTTGATACCCCAAGGTTCCTTGTGCAAGGTTCCAGCCTCCTTTCGAGCTTAGAGTTTCGCCTCTACTCCTTGGTTTGCTGGCATGTTTTTGCTCCTCTCCCATGCAAATGAAATATCAAGGCCTTAAGTAATCGAACCGTGGTAGAGCCACCAAGGACTGATCTTGTGGCTCATTGGTGACGGAGTTCACTAGATGGGTGAAGGTTGGGGTTCAAATCCCCCGCCTCCCAAAATTGGTTGATTGTTTTGTTTATACGGCACATGGTTATTTGTACGTAGTTCCACCATTGGTTTGGTTAACATATATAGTAGCAGGTGGTTAGTGTAGTTCCAAAAGGTTCCACCACTTTGGATTATCTATGGAGTCGGTTCCACTGCTCTGGTTTATCTATGGAGTCGGTTGCAAGGGGGTTGGGTGGGTCCACTGAGGGTGGCCCGCCAACCCCAACCACACATTTAAAATTATAACATATGATATGTATCCACGCGAGGGTGGTGGGTATCCCAGCCCACCACCGCTATAATTTATATTTTTTAATTTTTTTAATAAATAACACATATTTGCAATTTTGTCAAATTTAAGGGTACCTAGTTAAATTAATCATCCAACAAATTCTACTGCTCTCGGGAGCTAGGTTTCACGCCCTCGTTTCGGTGAAATTTTAGGACCCTTAAACTTGGCCCCTTGCCCTCTATGACCACAACTTTGACCAACTCTAACTTCTTCATACAAACTCGAATTGGAGTGTTGTTCACACCATTATAATCGGGGCAATGAGCACTTCAATATGGTCCTGGTCTTGTTGACATTTGACCACATTGAGTTTCGAGCTATTTCTAATGCCATTTGTACTTTGAGATCCTTCTAGATCATTCCTCCCCACTGAGAAGATTTTGTTCCTCCAAAATCATGACCACATCCTACACAATGTCTGTGTCCTTACCAAACTACACTTCCAATCATTTGTATTGCACACAATCTGGTGCATTCCTTGTAATTAAACAAAGTATGACTCAAACACCCCATACCTGCCTAGATTTTATAACACACACTCTCTGGTCAAGTTTTACATAGTAGAAACCAATAGCCTAGCTACTCATAAAAGGCTAAAAAAAATCATCGCTACTTTATTAAGTGATGGAAAACACATCATCACTTTTATGTTTATTCACAACACATGATTTACGATTGTGGCCATGACAAACTACTATATAAAAAACCATCTTTTATTGAATAAAGAAGACCACCATGGATGTGGTGGATTCATTCGTTGAATATTTTCACCTACTGGCTTTTTTATTGACGCTTTCTAGGCATGGAGCACTTGACACGCAGCTCTCTAGTGTCCAACCTCGTTGCAGTGACTACAATGATTCTTTATCCTCCAAACTTTTTGGGTCTTCTTGGAAAGATTTCCCCTAGTGTGCCTCTGATAGGTGTTCATGGGACCCTCACTATTGTTGGAATGCGATGAAGTGATCTCATAAGCTGTCGTTGGTTGGCCACTAATTGTTTTGGAGCATTCCCCAACTTCCTTCCACACGTACCCAAGTCCTGCATAACGGGGAAATTCCTCTACTTTGATGGGGTTCCTGATGCCTAGACCACTAATGCGGAGGCCCTTTCCTTGATACCCCATTTTATGCAACAGTTTTGATCCAATCCCTATAGTATGTTTCTCAAAAGCATCAAAATCATCATCATGAAAAGTACATGTCAAAGAATCACTTTTTACCTCATGTTGGTTATGCCGACTCTTCTCCAAGGACTCCTCCTTGGATTTCAGCTGATGTTGCAACCTTTGTTTTTCATTCTCTGCTTCTTGCAGGAGTCTCCTTAGTTCATCATTCTCTACCTAAATGTTGTGGTTTTTTTGTTCAAGTTCTTAGAGCTATGCCGCATTTGGTTCCCTCTTCATTTTTGGTGCAACATTTTCTAAAAATTTTGTTTCATCACCCAAATCGAAACCCAAGTCGATGGTCCATCTACTGCGATCCCAAAATATGTAATCTTCATTTCATTACCTGAAACTGGCCCTAGGTAAATTGGTCCATTTCCTGCAAATATTGTAGTTGTGACCCTTTCATCCTCATCTCATTCAGACCCTTGGTCTTGTTGTATGATCACAACTCTCTTTCACTTCGCTCTTTAGTCATTCCTCTTAGGCCTCAATTCTGGGTGCAGTTTCTAGCAATTCTCTTCATCATGCCCTTCTTTATCACAATGAGTAAATGAGGGATTTTCTCATCTTCTCTTAGTTTTTGTTTCTCTTTTAGGGTGGTCATATTTTTCATGTGTCCCCCTACTTTCAATATGCATGGCCTTCACATTGGCGGCATCAATAGTAGTAGGCTCAAACAATAACAATGAATGTCTTATGTAACTATGTAAAGAGCCAATATACTTAGTTACAATCTCAGGTGAATCTAATGGAATGCCAAACTTCAATGCTTGTTTTCTAAATTCTTCAACGAATCTTTGCACATTTTGACCTTTACCTTCCTTCAAATATTTCCATTCCATTAATGCCTTTTGTTTATAACCCAAAGGGTAAAATTGATCTTTCAATGTAGAAACAAATTCGTACCAAGAAGAAATAAGGTTACCCAAAATTTTTTTTCCTTTCTGCAACTTTCTCTCCCACCAAACGAGAGTGGTGCCACTCATCTGAAGAGTTGATAACTGGATTTTTGCCTCATCTTCCTCGATTTGTTGAATCCGGCAATAAACTTCGATCTCTCTAATACAATTGTTAATTTTTTATGCATTACCTTCTCCATTATACATGGGAAAATGAAATTTTTACCTCTAGCTTAAAGAATGGTTTCTTAGATGTATTTCTTTGATTTCTATGAGAATTATGAGAAGAAGAGGAAGAACTTTCACTGGTGGAAGGAGAGGGAGGAGGCTTTTCTCCTCCAACTCCAAGGTTTACTGATGTATGATCATCTAGCTTGTTCATCTCTAGTCTCACTGTCTTCTCATACTCCAAACAACTTGTCGACTTTCTTTTTCATGTTGTAGAAAACCTTGAGGTAGTTTCACTCTTCTTACCAACGACCTTTGTCATCTTCCATGTTCTATCTTCATGGTGCACACTCCACTTCAAGATCAAAGGACTTATTATTTCCCTCGCCTCTTTGGAGCATGTTCTTGGTTAGCATATATTCATGCAATTCACATCGAAAAAGACGTACTCTAATACCACTTGATCCAAGATATCTTTCTTACAGATGCATAAATAATTACATGTGACTGAGCATGTTAACCAGGAAAACTAAAAGCACATAAAACAAAGAGAAAATAACATCAAGCATGAAAACACAACACAAGGAATTGATTACGGAGTTTTTCCAATTTGGACTATGTCTTTGGTGCCTGCTCAACAGTGGGGAGGCCTTCTTTCATTAATTGGCATTAAAGAGAAAAAATACAAGTGAAATTTACATAAAGACCCTTATATCTCCAAGCTGGAAGGTGGCTGAAAAATGGAGATTCCAACTGTTGAAACTAACATCACCACTAAGTTCCTCACGAAAAATTGTGCAAAAATGACTATCCACACGTACAATTCTGACAAATTGCCTTTCTGCACCTCTCGAAATGTTTTTTGATACCCCATTTTCCTTGGGCAAGGTTTCGGCCTCCTGTCAGGATCAGGGTTCCACCTCCACTCCTTGATTTGCTATACCATTGTCGCTCCTCTCCCATGCAAATGAAATATTAAGGCCTTAAGTAATGGAACCTCAATGGAGCCACCAAGGACCAAGCATGTGGCTCATTGGTGGTAGAGTTCGCTAGACGGGAAGAGGTTGGGGTTCGAATCCCATACCTCCCACAATTGGTTGATTGTTTTGTTTATATGGCAAATGGTTGTTGGCACAAATTTCCACCATTGGTTCAGTTAACATATATAGTGACATGTAGTTAGCACGGTTCTGGAAGGTGCCACTACTTTGGTTTATCTATGGAGTTTGTTCCATCGCTTTGGTTTATATATGCAGTTGATTCCATCGGGGTTGGGCGGGTTTGCCATGGGTGGCCTGCGAACCCCAACCACACTTTTAAAATCATAACATATGATATGTACCCATGCGGGGGTGGTGAACTGCCACCCTTATATATATATAACCAACACATATTTTCCACATTGCCGAATTTAAGGGTAACTAGTCAAATTAATCGTCCAACAAATTCCCCCGTTCTCAGGAGCCAACTTTCATGCCCCGGTGTCGGTAAAATTGTGGGACCCTTAAACCTGGCCCACTACCCTCTTTGACAACAACTTTGACCAACTCTAACTTCTTCATACAAACTCGAATTGGAGTGTCATTTGCACTGTTGGAATCAGGGCAACGAGCAGTTTGATCTGGTCCTGGTCTTACTAACATCTGACCACTTTGATTTTTGAGCTATTTCTAATGCCACTTATACTTTGAGATCCTTCTGGATCAAATGCCATAAGGGGAAGATTCACTCAGGTGATATTAGGGATTCCAATGGGGTAGAGTAAATGAAGGCTACTCTCCTTCATTCTCAATAATTATATGTACTACATTTTAGCCATTGGGCCAAGGCTTTTTATATAATATTATTTCCACAGTAGGCCTACATATCACAAAGGGAGTCCTATGATATAAAAATCCCTTAGTACTTCCCATTTCCCAATGCTTATTATGCATATATCCAACAATATTTCTCAAGCCCTATAGCTCAAGCTAAAAGCTTCGACATTGGCCTCCCTAAAAAATCAAGTAAACCATGACTCCACATAGGTTGTCACATCTCAAAAGGATTTTCTCTCATCTTCTATTCAAATATACAATCATACAATCCACATTTGGTTGTAGTTAATTCCACAATTTACTCAGGTTCACACACACATCTCTTTGCAAGTCACATACCACATAGACTCTCTATTAATTCTTCTCTCTTACCAACTACTATTCCCTTCTTACTAATTATAGAGTCTCCTCTTGGTTGCATGGTCAATTATGAGGGCTCCAAATGGGTATATCTCCAAACCTTTGGAGCATTCTTTTACCTCTTCGAATGGGTAAAAATTTCCTTGAATGATATATTTTGATGGGCAACTTAAGTTTCCACATTGTTTTATTGGGATAGGTATCACTTAATCATTCTTGGATGCATGGCTCAATGAAAATATGCTTTGCAAGTACTTTTTATTTCCGGATGGTTAATTGCAAACATGTAGTATTCCATTTCTTTCTAGTGTATCATTCCAGGGTTTCTTGGTTGCCTTTGGTTGATAACACTAGATATAGAGACACAGTGGAGGATATTATTGATGACCTAATGTATCTCTTATGTTATTGGAATCATTTCCATATTTATGTAAGTACCCCACAAGTTGCATTATGAGGCCAAGAAAATTGTATTTAGGGAACACACACTATGTTCGAAATTTATTATGTTGCATGGTGCAACCTTGGTTTAGTTGAGTATACATATTTAAAATGGGTAGGGGATGCTACAGATGGAAAATTCTCTTCAAACTACCTCTTCTCCCTTGGTCTTAGTTCAATTTGTTCATTAAGTAACACGCATTCCTCTATTACCACAAAGGTAGAGTATTGAGGAGTTATCAATGTTACCACTTAAGCCATATGGATTTAACACATTCTTGTAGATTTTGGTATCCAATATTGCCAATCATCTATCATTTTTTGTGACAATTAGAGTACCATTCAAATCTCACAAGATCCAATTCACCAACACTGGACCAAGCACATTGAGTGTAATATGCATTTCATTTGGGAGCTTAATCATAGAAGCATTATTGAATTGAGATATTGCCCAACAACATAACATATTTCCATTTTTTTACGAAACCCTTAACAAAAGTCAACTTCATCTATTTACAAGCTTTGTTGGGGGTATGGACAAGTTCTTCTATGGAATGTGTTAACATTTTTCTCTTTTATATTTTCTTTTGGGTTTTTCTCTCTCACATTCTTCTAAAGGGATCATTTTGTACATAGATACCTAATTTTCTCGTATTTGTTGGGACCCATCTCTTCATTTCTATCATCACATACTCACCTATGTTGTGCTTATTGGGATGCTTATAAAATTTCCTACACATAGACAATTAATCTTTCTTGACCATTTTTATTTCCTCAATTTAAAAATACATTCATGGCATGCACATGCATGAATTTCTTTCTCTAATCTCTTTTTTCCAAATATTTGTATTTATATTTCTTAGAGTAAAATTGTTTTACAAGTTAATTAGTTAATGAGCATAATGAACATGGAGATACTAGTAATGTGGTTTCATTTCTTCAATGTGAGTTATTTTCTTTAGACTTTTGATCTTAAGTGTTTCTATGACCATTACATGTCACATCCACAACTAAATAAAAAAACATAATAGTAATTTGATTTTTTAGTAAAACATCACATTTATTACAATATTACTTTAAAAAATATCAAATATACAGTATTCTTATTATGCTAAGAAGCACTTTACATAATGTAATGTAAAAACTATGTATGTTTAAATTTTTTAAATATCTATTTAAATTGTTGAATTTACATTAATGTAGTTTATTTCTACTATTAAAATTCCGAATAGTTTTTTAGATAGAAAAAAAAAAATCATCTTACCATATAAATTAAAATAACCATATTTGAATTTAATTAATAAGCACATAAAACACAATCATATTACAATATAACAAGAATTTTAACAACGAATATTCACTCTCACTTTACCTTGAATACTATTAACTTTTAAATAGCCTTTGTTACAGTGGGTTATCAATACCACTTTCTCAAAAACCAAAACTCCTTTCACAATCAAAATATTTTAGAAATATTTTATTTTAATTTATTTTTATAAATGTTTGTTTATAAACCTGTACATCTCCTCAATTAAAACTTAATAAAAGTTTAAAGGTAATATAGAGCTTAATATGAGAGAGACATAAATGAATATAATTTTTTAGAGAAAAGAAAATCTAAAAGACATATCATATTAAAATATATAACATATAAATAGTAGTTATAAATTAAGATGCATGTTCGGTTGAAGGCTTTCTATTTGAGGATCTGTTGATTTTTTTTTTAAATTGACATCCAAAATTGATTCTCAAGAGAAAATGCTTAACATATTATTTATCAACAACTATAGTGTGTTAGAGAGTTTGTTAGGTTACATGCCTTCTAATAAATTTAAAAAATTCGATTTTGATTTGCCCCGCCCACAAATTTCCTAACGATTTGAGATTAGTCTAATTCTAATAAGTTCTTCCATGATAAGTGCCTCATTATTATTTATAACATTCACTTATATATCAGCAAATTTTATTTAGCAAAATGATCCACTTTACAATAAGATGTGTAATTCCTTTCTTTTCCCAATTTAAAGTTGACCCATAACCTTTTTATATATGATTATTCTGGTAAATGTGTGCACTGGTAAGACATTCTTCATGTTGCAATACTTTCTTTTGTTATATTTATGAAGCTTTCAGTTATATCAACCACATTAATATTTTTAGTGTGGTTGTACTAGTTTTAGAAAAATTCGCTGATATCTTGGTTGTAAAGGATAGAAACTCTTCAACGCTTTTGTTTTTTATCAGGACCTGAGATTCTTAAAGGTTAAGTAAAATCAAAGTTAATAGAATATTTGTGTTGCAATAGTTAATAATAGTATTTTTGTTGCAATCGTTTTTTTTTGTTATATATTTATCAATGGTAGATACAAATGAAGTCTTTAGCTATAGCAATCATATTAATATTTTTAATGTGGTTTTACTAGTACCACATAAATGGAAATAATGATCCTATAACCATATTTAAATTTAATCAATAAGCTTATAAAAACTTAATTGAACATTCAAGTTGAAAACCTTTAGTTTTTGCTATGGCATTATTCTCTAATATAGCTTATTTAAAGGTATAAAATTCCAATGAATATATACATCTATATTTTAAAGAAAATTTTATAAAATTATTTTAAATATAAAATAGAGAGCAATTTAAGATGATTTGATGTAATAGTTAAATCAACCTAGGTCCATCTTAATTTGGGATCTATCACGTCAAGATAACTCTTTTGAGGTCAAAACTTTGTAGAGAGATTTCTTGAAGTGCAAACCTCTCTAGAGTGAAAAGAGATTTTGTGACCTCTTAAAATGAAACACATACTCTTAACCACTAAACCCACTCAATTCTTTAAAGCTAACATATATATTAATATAAATATTAACCCTTTAATAATATATTACTATATTAACTTAAAGTATTTATTATATTATTATTAATTTTTAAAATATTATAATTCAATTTCAAATGAAGCATAAAGTAATATGCACCTCATCTCCTTTAAGACTAGTTCAATATATAAAAAACACAATTCCACAAAATAATTTGTATAGTAAAAATAATATAAACATTATAAATTTTAAATCTGATTCATTTATAACGATACAATATATTAAAGGAAAAATCTCAATGAGGTCTTGGTTAAACAATGATAAAATTGGTTGTTATAGCACTCATCACAAGTTCAATTCCCTTAAGTTAATGTATCTGAACATGTTGATGAAAATGAAATAATAAAACTTAGAAAAAAAATCACCAAACTTCAAAAAAATACTGCCCAACTTCTTAAAAAAAAATATAATGAAGGAAAAATAAATAATAATTGCCCATAAATATCCACAATTACACTTAATCCACCCTTCAGCATTTAAAAAGAAATTAACAAACACATCCAGTTTTCACATAACAACAAAATATACTCAGTACTTCATCTCTGTTTTCCCAGATCTCTAAGCACGGTGGGGGCCATGTCCATATCTTCCGTACTTCAATTATATTTTGTCTCCTTTCCCAGCAAAGTTGCATCCCACCTCCCTGTATTTCAGGATAGACCAAAAAGCTGTAGCGCTGCCCATGTAATTAGAACTTTCACACTGAAATCTGTATTGTTTAATTACAGTATAAATTCCGAAGAGATGCACAGGAAAAACCGACCAAGGCCTCCATGGTTGGAGCTCCATCATATCACACCAAAAACATAATAATCACTGTTAAAAACTAAGCCTGCAAAAATGCGCTAGGTGACACAAATCAAATTTGGTTCTGTATGGAAAAAACAACTAGCTAATCCCAAACAGGATTTGTTTATCCCAACAAGAATAAGATAAAAGAGATGCCCAATGCCATTGTCATGGTGATCAAGAAAGGAATATCTTCTATAAAACCTGCAAATATAAACAGAAGATCCCAGATTGTATTAAGGTACATATATATTAGGAATATGCACATGAATGTATTTTAGTTTTCTACTGACTTGGGGAGGCAGAGACATTAGGAACAGTAACAGAGCATATGTATATGTGTACCTTTGGATGTGTCTGTCTCAGACTGAGGAGGTGTCCGCTGAGGTGCCCGCTGAGACTGAGGAGCTGCCGTTCTGCTTCCATTCGTCCGAAACCGCGAACAGTCTGCACCGATCGAACCTGCAAAAAAGGGGGGAAATAGGCATGGGATTCGAACAGGGGACCTTTGAAATGTGAAGACAAAGACAAGTATAGAGGGGAGCTGTTTACAGGGTTTGAGGCAGGGGCCTGCTGTCATATTGAAAAGATTTTGATAGCTTTCATTGCAGTGACACCTGTAGCCGAACTCAGATTCGGCGACACAGGAGCCCTCTCCGCACAAGGAAATCCCGAATTGGCATGCTGCAAAGAGATTCGATTCGATTCAGCAGGACGGAATGATTAAATGGCGCGAAGAGAAATTAGCGGTGGAACTTACGGTTCAGATGGCCGAAAGAAAAATTGCTTGATGGAGGATAGACCGGCGAGGGAGCTGAGGAAGGGGCTTTACCGCCACAGTCTGCTTTAAATTTACCTGCAAATAAGTAGAGAGCACATTATTCAATAAATCCCCAATGCCCATTGCAGCATCCATTGATTAAACTATCATGCTTACAGTTGGGTATAACGCAGGGAAGGAACGAGAGCGTAACCGGGAAGTCATTTGAGGGCTGCTGCCATCCTGGGTCGCATTCGCACCCAGGAACGAAACCGAGATACTTATCTGAAGAAGACTCGTTGCAGGTACCCTTCCAGCAATTGATTTCTCGGCACAATTCTGTGGTTAACGGGAATCGAACATGGCATCTTACACTCTGCACAAATCCAAACAAAAATACAAAAAAAACAGAGATCCGGTGTTACCAAAGTCTTCGTCCGCAGCAGCTGTGTGTAGTATAATGAATACCAGAATTGCAGAACCCAGACACTTGCTTCTCATTCCCAACTCCATGTCTGTGGAATCGTCAGCGTGCTGTGTCACTGCTAAACTCAATTGTAACTTGTTCTGTCACTGCTATTCTCCGTTGTAACTTGTTCCATGCTGCTGTTAATAGATAGATCAAAGGTGTGTAGAGGTAGACCATTAATATGAATAGGAAAATTCTTAGCGCTGCTGCTCAATTCTTGCTATTAATGGCTGAGAGTCAAACCTTTATGTTCAGACAGGCTTGCTATTAATACTAGAGGAAGGCCATTAATATAAATAGGAAAATTCTTGGCGTGGTGAATCACTTCTTGCTATTAATGGCTGCGAGTCAAACATTTATCTTTAAACAGACTTGCTATTAATATTAAAGTTGGTGAAATATGGCCGTCCTCTGAGCGTAGCAAGAATTGGGATTAGGTTTTTTTTAATAAGTTCAAAATTTTACCACCGATGATATATGATGGCAAACAGAAATGGTGGGAAAGTATAGTGTTTAGTCCTTTTATTTATATATTATTTTAAAATTTTAAAAACAATGATAAAAGTTGGAAGATATTTATGGTATGATTTATATGTATTGTGCCAATGCATAGTAATATCTTTATTATTGGTTAATTATTGGTTTAATAAGTTAAATGTTGAAATTAATTTGGCTTTCAATGATTAGAATATTTTTCCTTACTACTAACACTATAATTATATTAGATTTGAGATTTTTGTGATCCATAGAGATAAATGTTTTTTCAGATCAAAATCGTAATGACGTGATTAATCCGAAAAGACATTTATCTAATATAATTATATATTAGATATTATGTTTTTTTAATTTTAAATGATTTTATAATTTTAATATTTTTTATATTATTTTTTAATTTTATGTTAGATTTTAGATTTTTGTGATTTATAATGATAATAAGATTGTTTTTTGGATTAATCACGTTTGATGATTTTTTAAAACCATCTAATATGATTCAGATAATTAAACAAATTTTAATTTCATTTTTTTAATTAAAAAATAAATCTTTTAAACCATTCAAAAATATAAAAATAACCATCAACCTCCAATTTTGTAATATTAATTTATTATAAATTAATACAAAATAAAATTAATTATGAAAAATATTAATTACACATGTTCATTAGCTTTGATAAAACTTCCTACTATAACCGAAAAGTCTAGTCTTTTGCTTTCCATTGCATAATCCAATTTTCCATCCTCCCATGCCATTATCCAATTTCATAAATCATTTTACAATTTGATAAAGTTATATACAATAAAAATACAATACGAAATCAAATTTGTTTATTAATATTTTTGCAAATTTAACATATAAAAATAATAAAAATATATAAAAATATAATATCTCTACATAATATTAAATTAATAATTAAATGTACACTATTTAACTAAATTATATTGAAAAAAAATAAAAATTATAAAATAATATTTATAATTTAAAAAAAAAAAAAAATTGACATAAAATCAAAATTTTATTACTTATAATATTTCATTTAAGTTTTATAACTAAATACACTATATCAACCATCAACATTGGAAACATTAAATAAAAATAATTAACTTACAGAATAACACTTCATCAAAACTATAAATATGGTTACGTCCTCATTTAAACTCTTTCCAAAATAAAATACAATACATAAATTTCACCTAGAAAACAAAAAAAAAAGAGTCACACTTATATCCATTCTAACTATATATATCAAGAATATGTGCCCGCAGCACAGATAAAGCATTGGGTTTTAGTCCAATCCATAATATTTTGGGTTTAACAAAAATTGCAAAAATTCAATTTTGGAAATTGAAATTCAATATCATGAATTATTAAATTAACATTTTATTGTTCATTAATTTGAAATATGTGTCACGCATTTATGATATTTCCCTTTGATGTTCATTTTTTTTTATATATAATTTTTTACATACAAATGGATTAACTAACTAGAGTTCTTTTTTTGATCCTATGTGTAATAGGCCAGGACAGATATTCAATTCATTACAATTAATTAATAGCCGTTTAAGGCTCTGTGGAAAGATGGGAATTTTGGTGACGCAAGAGGCGGCCTCCGCTACTTCATTTTATATCGCCAAGACTGATTCCATTCTGATAGGTCTCAAATTTTTTAAGCGTTAAATACTATTGAGGCGGAAGAATTGTATGGACAGCTAAAAATGATTGGAATTTGAGAAAAAAAATGAAGAAATTTTACAATAGTAATGTTTGAATCATATTTTTGATGGTATAAATAGATTCAACATCATCAAAAATCTCTAAAGCACCCAAAATATTAAAATTTGATAACTATAATCTAAATTTATAAAAATACCTGCCTAAATTTCTTAAAATCATACTCAAATTTCCATAATTTTCAAAACAAAAAACAATCTAATTAAAATTACCATCTTTCTTTACACAAATTCTCTCCCCTACCAAAACCCTTGTGATAGTAATTGTTCGGATATCCCATCCGATTCATTTATTTATGATTTTAATGAATTAATGAAAGCCTTGTATTAATTTGAGTTTTTAAAATAATAAAATCGTTCTCCAAATTATTAGAAAATACACTGGGCAACTTCATTACTCTTTTTTTTGGGTGGCTTTGACATCACACTAATTAGTTTTATTTGGAGATTATGGCATTGTAAAAATATATCATAGGGGTATAAGAGGGATACCATCAATTGTACTATTTTTAATATTTAATTTAGGTACCTTACATAATTTACATGTTAGGTGGTTTTATAATAATATAAAAGATTAACAAAAGGGATATAAAAAACTTACTCAGAATATTAATTTAGTAGTTACAGTGTTAAAGAAATGCAATCCAACTTATGAAATAACATTTATGAAAATTCAGTAATCAACCGAGAGATGGGGCACACGATCACTTAATGAAAAAATGAAAATTATACTTGATAATGCTCGTGAAGTCTTGGTAGGGGAGGTTCAAATGATAAAATAATGTGTTGATGTAATTTCATCTAGATTGAAAACAAGAGGCTCAAAGTTAATTACCCATTCAATCCTTAGTTGTAACACATTATTTTGAATAATATAATTATTTTTTATAAATTTTAAAAGTTATAATATATTAATTTGAATAATACATTTGATTTTTATAAATGTTCATTTAATATTTACATTTTTTTATAATATTGATATATTTCTTGTGTACTTGTTTTAAGATTTTTTTCAGTATTTTTAAAATGTATGTAATTAAAAATAATTGCCAATAATAAAACATATTTCAAGTAACAACTTTTTTCTTTAGAAATTTTAATATATTAACTAATAAAATACATATAAATTCCATTCCATATTCCATTGCATGTGATTATTACCAAAAGAATTTTACTAATACATATAAATTTTAGTATATCAACCTAATAAAGTACATTATAAATTTTAATATATCAACTTAATAAAATACATTCCACCTTAAACACCTTTGATAAACCTTGGCTTTCAAAAAAAACTAACAATATAAAACAAATTTATTTTAGAAGTAACAATAATAATAAAATATCTGAAAATATTTACCACATAATGTGCTACCTGTTCTTCCATATCCATTTTAGAATTCCATTTAATTCCTCTTTAAATCATTTATCCAATTCATTCACTACGCTCCTAGGTGAAAATTCATTAAACTTATCGTGATCCTTATAAAAGGCTGAATTGATATTAACTCAAAGCGCTTATGCGGAACGTATCATGTTTCACATTATTAACTCAAAGCGCCTATGCGGAACGGCTTCAATAATAATTGAGTGGGTTTTCACGTGTGGTTCATGTATTTCATTTCATAAACATGAGTATGTGTAATTGCTTACTTTATTATCCCTGCCCCTAGGCACAGCATTAAACATTGGGGTTTTAAGTTGATTCGTTATTATTTAGTTAAATGCATCAAATATTTTTGAATTTTACAATAATTTTATTTATATTATTATATATAATTAAAAAAAATAATAAGAAATAATTTTATTTATATTTATATGTGATTTAATTGTTTATTAATTTGTTGATTTTATTACAAAATGTTTTATTTTCCGCAGATTAGTGATTGTTTGTCATCATGACTAAATTACAGCCTTCATACCACCACCACTTCGTAGTAAACCTGGAACCAATGTTGAATCCAACTTTCATGAATCATGGTATTATTTTGATAGTTTTAAGCTGGTAAATTATGGATATTTATCTGCATGGCCCTACCTCCATCTCAATACACTTGAGCAACATTAATGCTCATACTCACTGTAGTATCGTGCAATTGAAAAAATAAGAGTGATCTTAAATGTGCATGAAAGCAAGGTAGTAATTTATAAGTTTAGTACTTTTTATTAAAGTTGTCAATTTTGAAATCTTAATCTGAGCCATGTTTTTCTTTTAAAATATCAAAGGTATTTTAATGTTCTATATTACTACATATTTTTCTTTTGAAAGTAATAACATTGACTCACCTTGGGATCCAAATTCCATTAAAAATAATACAATTTGGAATTTTAACAAATTCAAATTATTTTATGCTTTAAAATTAAGTAGTAATTTAATTAGTAAAAATTTCATTATTCATATTTATTTATGGTTTCAAATTTAATATGATTTTAAATTTTATATATATATATATATATATATATATATATATATATATTAACATATTATTATTATTATCCCATAGGAGGTATAATATATTGGGTAAATCATTGACTGCTTAATTAGTAGCTATCAATACAACTTGAATATTTGTTTATTGATGTATATTTGTTGGGACATATTAACTTGTATATTTTTCTTGTCTTTAACCAAGACTACTCTCACTAGGTGATTATTTTTTCTTATCCACCATGTTTAAATAGCAAAAAATTTATTATTAATGTGTGCAACTCTTTCTATCTAATTTAACCAAAGAACAAGGAATAGCTACTATGTAACACTTGTTTCATATTCCAAAAATATGTATTTCACAATGAATAAATAAATGTGTCCATATCTTTTTTTTGGTCCATAACTTTTTCTTATTTCATATTAGTAATGTAATTTTACTATAACTAATTTATATTTTTTTCATAAATATATATACTATATATAAAAAAATACATCATCAATTTCTTTATTTTTTAAAAATATTTTTCATATTATTATTCTATTTCCATTTCATATTGTATGTTTAATAATAATAAAAATATTAAAAAAATAAAATTAAAAACCTTCATTTATATACATTGTTTTGAATTAATTAATTCAAACTCAAAACCTGTTTGGCAAGGATAACCTTTCTCTTACCAATTAATTAATTTTTATCTTCAATCCTAGGTTGTCTTGATCGTTTAAATCCTTTTATGATTTATTTATTTATTTAAAAATCACTATTTCTTAAATGTATATATGGGGTTAGTTAAAGTTTTAATATTTTCCTATTTGTTTTTAGTAAATAGATAAGTTGTTATATTTTTTTATATATAGATATTATTTTTAATATTATATATAATATTTACTAGAATGTTTAAAGGAGATAAATAGTGTTATATAAAGAAATACTAGTAATTCAATGAGATGTTTTGTGATGTTATTTATAATAAGAGCTTTATTTAATTGGAGGTTTTTCCTTTGAAGATAATTCTATATTACTTCTAGAAATAAAGGTAATATGTTTATTTAGCTGCTTACTTCAACAAGTTTTAGTTGTTTTTTCCTTACATGCATTGATTGCTTTAGCACTTTCATAAATAAAAGCAATTAATCTTATTTAGTAATTTTTATTTCTTCCATTTATAAATATATTGATTGCATGTTAATGGATGACCTTTTTTCTCTAATCTTTCTTCTAAACATTTATATTTATATTTATATTAATTATATATAGCAATTTTTATATGTTCCATTTACATGATTTTCTTTCTCTAATCTTTCTTCTAAACATTTGTATTTATATTGCTTATACCAAAATTATTTGATAAGTCAATTAATTAACCAAACCAGTGATTTTGTTTTTAAAATTTATGTTCTCCTATACTTGGTATTAGATAATTCTATAATTATTACACGTTAATTCAAAACCAATAACAAATACAATATTATAATTTGATTACTCAATAAAATTTCATAATTATTACACTAACACAATCACATTAATAAAAGTTTCATCATTATTACACTAACACAACCACATTAATAAATGTGATTAATATACATCTTAAGCCACAACTTAATATACTCTATATCATAAACCCTAATATTATATATATATAAATATTCCTCAATAAATATTAAAGATATTCCTCAATAAACTTTTTGAGCATTAAAAAAAATTTGACATATCCATTTTTCATATACCAACAAAACAGATTGAGTACTTCAGCTCTATTTTTCATATACCAACAAAATAGATTGAGTACTTCATCTCTATTTTAACTGATGCATTCCACCATTGTTTTCAAGTATAAACCAAAGAGCTGTGGCATAAATTCCGTCCTTCATTTGTATCTGGTCTACTTTTGCCAGCAAAGTGGCATCCCACCTTCCTGTATTTCAGGGTAAACCAAAAAGCGCCTATGTAATTAGAACTTTCGGACTGAAGTCAGTATTCTGTAATTACAGTATAAAATCAAAAGAGGCAAACAGGAAAAGCCAGCCGAGGTACATCGTTGGAGCTGCATTATATAACGCCAAAAACACAATCACCATGAACAACTAAGCCTCCGAAAATGCGGTAGGTGACAGAGATCAAATCTGGTTCTGTATAAAAATAACAACTACCTAATCCCCAACAGTACTTGTTTATCCCAAGAAAAATAAGAAGGATATGCTCAATGTCATTGCCATGGTGATCAAGAAAGGAATATCTTCCACAAAACCTGCAGATACAAACAGAAAAAGGTGCAGACACATTATGAGTAAGCACATTAATGCATTTTAGTTTTCTAGTGAGGTGCGCAGGCAGAGATATTAAGAATAGTGACAGAGCATATGTATATCTGTACCTTTGGATGTGGCTGTCTCAGACTGGGGGACTGCCGTCAGCTTCCATTCCACCCAAACTGCAGACTGAGACTTGTTGCAGGTGCCCTCCCCGCAATTTATTAACGGGAATCAAACATGGCATCTTACGCTCGGCAACAAATCCACACAAAATAAAACAAGAAAAGCAGAGATACACTGCAACCTAAGTCACCGTTCGCAGCGGCCGTTGCAAAAGCCAAACAGAGGCTTCTCATCCCCAACTCCATGTCCGTGGGATCATATCCCATACGATGTTTGAGATAATGGTTTGAGCCTTGGAAGGAATTTTAAGGTGGAATATATCTTACAAAGATGTTTATTTATGTATTATATTAATAAGTTTTGAAAACAACCATAAAAGTTGGAATATATTTTTGGTATGGTGTGTATATGTTTTGTGCTTAGGGATAATTCCACGATGTTTGGGATAATGGTTTGTGCCATGGAAGGAATTTTAAGGTGGAGTTATATCTTACAAAGATGTTTAGTATTGGACTTAAAAAGTGTGATATGGGTTTTTCAATTGCATTTTTTTTTGGGAAGTGGTAGACGATTAAGAGTAAGATGAGATTTTAGAGCATGTTGAGAAAGAAAGTGTAAAAACTATTAATATGGAGTTGTTTCTACTTATAATAAGGAAGGGGTAATGGAAATAAATCATTTTTTATTTTATGAAGGATCATTTCATTGTTCATATTGCACACATATCTACCAATAAAAAGATATTTGAAGCTTTTATTAATTTGTTTCAAAATTATTATATTTCTTAACATATTCTCTCAGGAAACAAGCTTTAAACCCTCCACTTGAGCAAGCCCAATAGTGTGGTGAGAAACATGACGAAGATCATAGAGTTAAGAGACTAATGGAGTGCTACTAGGATGAAGGTGGCAGAGAAGGTATTGGTGTCCATTCCATTTGAATGAACTTTTACCATATTGGAGACCTTTTATTAGGTGTTTGTGCTTGGGAGACATAGCTAACATTTAAAAGGCTCTAGGATGACCTTATATAGGGGGATATTAAGTTGCAGTCGCATTCAATATAACAAGAGGAAGTAGAAGATATTGTTCTTATCAAGAGAATGAAGAAGGGTAGAAAGAAAAGTACAAGAAGAAGGAAGGATCACGGGTAAGGAAGAATAATTTGTGTAAGGAAATGTGTTTTTGATGTCATGAGATGGGACATTATGCCAACTACTTTTTGAAGAATAAGAAGACATACACATTTATTATAGCTGGTAATGTTATAGGTGCATATGAGGATTCATATTACTTTGATACTACTTTCTCAATGATTTGTATATTTTCTCAACAATAGAAATATTTCTTGACTTCATTGATTTGTATGCAATTTTGAGGAAATCCATTTCAATCCTTTTAAACTTAATCATATCAAAAATTTACTAGTGTTTCACATTTATTCTCATTGAGCACAATGAGATCCACATGTATTTCATTTGAAAAATTATTTAGAATTATGTCACTAACTTCACATTTTATTGAAATGAAGATCAAGTTGTAGAAATATTCACAAAACCCTCGATAGAATCCAACTTCAACTTTGAACTTTGTTAAGTGTTATTGATGGTTTGAAATTTTCTTCTAATATTAACAAGGGCGGATGACACAATGACATATCCTAATTAGACCCAATCCAATTTAATGTAGTGATTTCCACTGGAATATGGGCTTGCTTGCCACCAAAAAGGTTTGAAATTAACTAAAAATTTATCCGATTAACTACCATATTTTAAAACTAGGATAAAATCAACTAAGGTAATCTAAACTAATCAAACTATCCGTGGGGGAGGGAGGATAGGGTTTGATGGGGGCAGGGTTTTCAGGTTGCACAAGCCGCTAACAACTTCAAACGAAGGCTTCGAGGAAGTTACAATATGCAAGGGATAGTATCGTAGCCGTTTGCTTCAATAATTTCGAGGAATGGACATTTTTTACTAGGGTGACCATTTACGATGGGGTTTTCTCTATTTTTACTGGCATTATCCTAACTTTTACCTATCATTTTTTGAGCATCGGAAATCCTCTATTAGTTGAGGTGGCATTCAGGGTTTGAGGTGGAAATATATGGATTTAGAGGATTTAGTAGATTTTGAGATGGAAATCCTCGAAGAGGGGTCTATTTTTACCTCACCCACATAATTTGGCTTTGTAAGGGCTGATAAGGCAAACAATCAAGGTAGGATCCAAAACATATGATCACAACAGGAGCCTATTGCCATACCATTCATGTGATAGAATACTTGGTGGAGGAAGATGGGGGCCAAAAAAGGGAGGTGGATATATAATCATTAGAAAATTTTGAAAAATCCTTCACTGTAGGTCCTCCTGAACACCTGATTCATTATATTAGTTTACAAAGGTTGAAGCTAGGGGTAGAAGAGACCAGGAATGAATGAGATTCAAGATCTAAACCCTTCTCTCCTTTAGGGTTCCTTAAAGCACCACGAGGGGGCCCGGGACCTGATTGACATTTTCGGCTCAAAGAATATGGGAATAGAAGAGTCGACTAGGGGTAAAACTGGGGGGAAGAGGAGGGAAACAGTCTCAATGTCACCCATGGGATCTCAAATGCAAAACCTTTCCTTCTTTTGGAGCCAAATACGAGTGGGATATCGAAGATATTGGTAGAAAATTTAGCATAGGAAAATCTTGAGGACACTCCTACACAAGGAATTCTGGGAGAGGGGGGGAAAGAAAATCATAGAGAAAAGGAAGTATGGGTAAAATCGACACAAGGACGAGGGAGAAGTAAAGGCATGAAAAAAAGAAGAAGAAGAGGAGGATTTTGAATAGTGATAGTAGAGAACTTCAATATAGCCTCTATTTATGAGACGACATGGAGATGTATGAAGCGACAATACTTGCAGAGAAATCTATAGGTTGGAGGGTACATAGTAGGGTTTTCAATGTGGAAACCCTTGAAACCTAGGGGGACCAAAATATTTCTAGCAAAGTATTGATTGTACCGAAGGTTTGACAATTGGCAAAAGGGTGGTTCCATCTGATATTCCAATCTCAAGAAGATGCATCCAAGATAATTAAAGAGGTATGGCTTATAGACTCCACCCCTATGTTTTTTAAGGCCTGGAATCCCTTATTTGATGCGCACAAGGAGAGATTGGATGGTATGCCTATTTGGGTCCGAACATAAGGTCTATCGTTACACATGTGGAACACTCAGAGCTTCCCAAACATAGGCAATATTGTGGGTAATTATCGTAGTGCAAACTACTCATTTAAGGAATCAAAATATTGGTCGGTTGATATAATTCTGGTTAGTTTGGACTTAAGAGAAAAATTGTATCAATCGATGAACATTGGGAATGAAAAGGAATGGTTGGTGAACCTAGACTATGAAGGGATTTGGTTCGAGTGCAATAGGTTCCATAGTTATGGACATCTATCTAGCAGTTTCACTTTGCCTTTCAATCCAAAACACAACCAATCTAGCCCAAAGAAGAAAAAAAGGAAATCAAGCGAAGCGGGAACCTAACGAGTTAGAAATCAATAGGTGGTAGGATCTTCCGGAGAGTTGTTGAGGCCTTCTATTTGGGCTCATACTATGGAGGGGGGAGTCTAGGCACATAGGAACAAGTGCTCCCATCAGTATATATAGAAGTGTTTCAATAAGTTTCGGTTATGACACAACAACAAATCCTCATGGATGCAAGGGAAAAGGAGGACATAAACTCTCAAGTAGATAGATAGGTAGATATGGACATACAACCAAATAGTGGGGTGGATGGAGGCACTCAATAGTCGACTGAAGGTGCTCCACTGAGTACTCCTCTTCCTCCCCCTCTATTTATTTTATCTCTTGTCCTATATCTTGTTTGGAAAAGGAGTGGGATAAAAATATTTGTGAACATAAGATTGTACTTTTACAAAATCCAGTTACTTATATATATCTACAACGTGCCTCTTATGACCTCTCTAGAGCCTATAAAGGTTGTTCCTCACCGATAGTATCCTTTGATTTTGTATCCTCGGATGGAAGTTGTTTTAATTCCTATGTATACAACCTTATATCTAGACATATTGGAAAAGGGTCAAGGTCCCTTTGGGGTGATTTAGGACAAAAATCGACTCCTCTTGGTCGTGGAAAAGGTAGAGGTAGAAAATAAAATATTTCTCTAGCATAAACTGGAGCTAGGGAGGAGCTTGCTTCCAGTAAAAAATCATCTTTAGATAGGTCCCTTAGAGATTTTAAGGCCCATAGTGTGGTTCCCAATGATCGTCTTATCTTTCAACTACAAAGGGTTAGCAAGTAACCCCAAAAAACTTTCTTTTAAGAGACTTGTTTAGACTATAGAACCTGAGGTGGTCATATTATAAGAAACCTTGGAGGATCGAGACAAATTTACTTCCCTTCTTAAGAGCATCTTACCTTATTGGAGTTTCATTAGCATGGATGTTAGGGGGTTCTTTAGGGTTTTGGCCCTCTAGTGGGATTCATGGAATATTTAAATGGAGGACACTTGGAGTATCCCTTCAAGGCTTGGTATGGATGGTTTCTCTATGGAATTGGGGTTGAGGTTCACTTTCCTAAATATATATTATCCACATGTATATCGAGTGAATTATTGGTCTGACCTCTTAAATAATTCTGTTGTAAAGCAAGACAACTTAATTCGATAGCTCCTATTTATCGATAGGAGCTATAAAGTCCTTAGGAGAACATGCCAAACCTAAATTTCTATCAGATTTTTCTCTCATATTCTTACTTTTTCAAATCACATCGACCTACAACCTATTAAACTCAAAGCTACCTATAGGAACCAAGGAATTGGAGAGGATAGGGTAGCCAAACACATAGATATATTTCTCCTTCCATAAGCCTTGGTCAATATACACAACCTTCTATGACAACAGATTGGAGTGGGAGGTGAATGTGATCATTCCCCCATATTATTAGAAATAAAGGGTTGGTATCAGAAGCCAACACCCTTTTAAAATGAATGCTAGATGACGTCAAGATGAAAGCTTTATAAATTTGGTCTACAAAAGTTGGAGACATTATGATATGGATTTTGGTAGATTAGCAACACAACATTTTGAGGAAAACCTGAAATAGATCAAGATATTGACAAAGGAATTGGATGCCCATAAATGGTCTAAGGAGGAGGATGAAATGTTCACCATTGAAAGGTAACTAAGCCTGGTAGCTAATTCAAATGATGAAGGATATAAATATCAAGAGTCAAGGGAGGAATTTTGGAGATTGATCTCCAGGAGGAAGGAGATTCTAGCCAATAGGGATGTGGATTGGAGACTAAAAAGTAGGGCCATATGGCTGGAAAAAGGAGATGAAAATACAAAAAATTTCTAGGCCTATGCCAAGAGTCACAAAATTATTAACATCATTTGGAAAATTAAAGATCAACAGGGAAGGGAGGTCATAAAATTTGAAGGACTTGTAACGATGGCTAAAGATCACTTAAAAAACCTCTTCAAATCTTCTGCTAGGGTGTTGATTGTAGAAATGATTAGGGTTTCATACTTCTTTCCACGTTTTGTGGATGAGGAGGAAAACTAACTCTAATAGAGGAAGTTACAAAGGAATAACTCAAATAAATTCTTACCAGTTTCCAAAAATACAAAAGCCCAGAGCCATATGGATGGACTATTGAATTCTTCACTGACTTCTATTACCTTCCTTCAGAAGATCTTCTGCAAGTGATCAATGAATCTAGAAAGGAGGGGTGTATTATTCCAACATTTAATTCAACTTTCATTTCTTTAATTCCTAAATTAGATTAACCTTCCTCATTTGAAGAATTCGAGCCCATTTGGAGCGAGAAATTCATATTCCTGGATGGGAGACATATCCTCCTAGATGGGAGACACATCCATGAGGATATTAGGGTTTCTCAATAAGGCCTCCAAAACACAAAAATAAAAAACCTCAAAGGGGTTATCATTAATCTTTATTTGTCAAAGGCATATGATCGTGTCAATTGATTGTTCATTCGTCTCATCCTCACTCACATAAGATTTGAGGTGCCATTCATAAATTGGATTATGAGCTGCATGATTTCAGTGTCTTTTGCAGTCCTAATAAATGAAGTAGCCTCCCATTTCTTTAGAGATGAGAGGGGTCTCAGGAATGTTTCCCCTTTTCATCACTCTTATTCCTCCTCGTAGCAGAAATCTTATTGATAAATCAATGTTTGTAATAATTAGAGTTTTTATTCCTCTTTCTTGATAATTACTTGTGATGATTTCTTGCTTGTTTTACTTATTTATTATGTTATTTTTCATCAATAAATTACCAAATAAAAAAGAGTACGAAGATCACAAATAAAGCAACACAAGGTGTAGGTGCTTAGCCAAGGAAAAAACCCCTATCAAGAGGAAAACCCTGTCAAAATCTTCCACTAGAAGATTTAAATAAGTATGAGACAATATTTAAGACCCTTTTGACCTAGATAAATACCTTCTCCAATCACCAAATCAAACTTTCATTCGAGTATATGATATTTTCCAAAGTCTCCAAGAGTCAGCTCTTCAGATGCAACTACAATCCATAATTTCGGCCCCCAAACTAAAGAATTTCAGACCTGCAATTACTTCATAATTTTGACCCCATATTCTTGTCAAGAAACCCTAGAAGACTTCACACGCGTGAGAGAGAGATGCCAAAGAACTTCGATTTAGTCTTTCCTAACTTCTTTCCTCCTTCTCCTTGGTCTTCGCTCCTCTTTTCTTTCTCTAGAGTTGCAAATCAAACTTGTGAATGAGATGATTCCAAATAGGTTGAATTTCACCTTTATTTATATTGCTTGTGTTGGGTCGAATAGCCCTAATCCAATCCGACTTCATCAAGCAGGTATGGCTTGGTGTGGAGGTCACAAATGACATTTTTTACTAAAAAATAATTCTTTTTACATGATACAAAATCCTAAGAAGGGCCTAATAATTATGAAAATGTCACTTTTGACTCTTGATAAAACCTAGAAGCCTTCAATGGAAGCTATGACCTAGAAAATAAATAAAAGAACATGAAACCTATTCTTCAAAAAAAAATTATATTACAAAAAAATTTTCTTTTTCTTTCTTTTGAAAAATATAAAATCCTAAGGAGGCCCATTTTAAACCTCAAAATTACCCTAATTATATTCCCAAATCAAATTGAAAATAAGGGAATCAATCCATGAATTTCAAAACATATACTAGCTTTAATTCCCATTCAAAGAACTATTACTAACTCAAATAGGGCAAAATAATTTCCTAGAAAGCATTGGAAATATAGAAGTCTTCTCTAGCCTAAGAGACTCGGTGACAGAGCATCTGAACGCCTTCAATACTGTGGTAAGTCAACTGTCATCTGTTGATATTAAAATATCAGATGAAGATAAGTGCATCAGTTTGTTGTGTTCTCTACCAGACTCGTGGGACAGTTTGGTTATTGCAATAGGTAGCAATACAACTACCTTGAATTTTGATGACATTGTCTCAGCCTTGCTATCGTGAGGAAACACTTAGGAAATATAGAGGGCTCAATGGATGCCTTATCCTCAACAGGAAGGTCCCAAACGTAAACAAGAATATGAGCCAAGTGGGAGATCTAAATCTCCGGGAAAGTTTGTAAAGGTGTGCTGGAAATGCGGAAAGGAAGGACACTACAAAAAGGAATGCAGATCTAAAGCTCCTGAGAAAGGAAAGGGATCTGATGATGCTCCTTCTGCAGAGGCAAAAACCACCTCTGATGAAGGTGGGGATGTGTATTTGGCTTCTTCTTCAAATACACATGTAGATCATGAGTCATGGTTGATTGACTCAGGTGCATCCTTTCACTTCACTCCCCATAGGGAGTGGTTCTGCGAGTATGAGAAATATGATGGTGATGTCTTCCTAGGGGATGATAGGATGGCCAAAATCGTCGGACGTGGAAAGGTAAAGTTGAAGCTACAAGATGGAAGGATTAGAACACTTCCTGGTGTTCTGCATATTCCTGCATTGGCGAGAAATCTGATTTCTGTAAGCAAGACGGATGATGCAGGTGTAAAAACAGTGTTCAAGAAAGATGCCTGCAAGATGGTTCGGGGAGCACTGGTATTAATGCGAGGAGTTCGGACTGGAACTCTGTACAAGCTACAAGGTAGCACTGTTATTGATGGGTGTAATAGTTCTGTGGTTCCTGAAAGTGGGACGGAAAGCCTAGCTATCTCTGGAGAAAATACTATGCTATGGCATCAAAAGCTTGGACATATTGGAGAGAAGGGCCTTCGGATACTGCATAGAGATGGTATGGTAGAAGGTATGTATAATTTTTCTCTGGATTTTGATTTCTGTGAACATTGTGTATATGGGAAGCAGAATCGGGTGATTTTTCCTTCTGGTGCTAAGAGGTCAAACAAGATATTAGAACTTGTGCACAATGATGTGTTTGGGCCTGTGTCAATTCCATCACTGGGAAAGTCTATGTACTATGTTTCATTCATAGATGACTTCTTAAGGAATACATGGATATATTTCTTGAGGATAAATCTGAAGTCTTTGACAAATTTAAAGAATTTTAGGCTCTGGTGGAAAACCAGACAGAGAAGAAGATAAAGGCATTGAGGACAGATAATGGTGGGGAGTTTTGCAAGAAGGAATTTGAAGAGTTCTGTAAGAAGTGTGGTATAGCATGGCAGAAGACTACTCCATATATGCCTCAGCAAAATGGAGTTGCAGAAAGAATGAATAGAACACTGATGGAAAAGGCAAGAAGCATGCTCAATGGTACCGGGTTAGGACAAGAATTCTGGGCAGAAGCAGTGGAGACTGCATGTTACTTAGTTAACAAATCACCTTCATCAGCGTTGGAGGATAAGACCCCACATGAGGTATGGACTGGTAAGAAACCCTCTCTTTCACATCTAAGGGTATTTGGATGTGATGCATATGTACATGTTCCAGAGGAGAAAAGGACCAAGTTGGATAATAAATCTGAAAGGTGCATCTTTATTGGGTATAAGGATGGTTTAAAGGGTTACAAGCTTTGGAACCCAGAAACAAGGAAGGTTGTGTACAGCTGAGATGTGGTGTTTAGAGAAGTGAAAGATATTGTTAAACATGAAGTCCTACCAAAGGAACCTGAGAAGATAGAGTTTGAGCCAAAGGAGGATGAATCAAACTCTACAATAGAAGAAGACTTAGAAGATGAAGAGTCACAAACTCCAGCTTTGAGAAGATCAGTTCGGGAAAGAAGGCAACCAGAAAGGTATAGTCCATCTGCTTTCTGTTCAGGTTTTGCCTTAATTATAACTGATGATGAACCCAGAACTGTCAGGGAGGCAGTAGATTCAAAGGATGGAAAACTCTGGAAGGAGGCCATGGTTGATGAAATGGCATCCTTGCACAAAAACGATGCATGGGATCTGGTGGAGTTGCCGGCTGGAAGGAAGCCCATTGGGAGCAAATGGGTGTTTAAGAAGAAGATGAATGTAGAAGGCAAGGTGGAGAAATACAAAGCTCGGTTGATAGCGAAAGGTTATTCCCAGGTGCCGGGAATTGATTTTGGTGATATTTTTTCTCCTGTTGCCAAAGTTACTTCTATTAGATTACTTTTATCTGTTGCTGCTGCATTTGATTTTGAAATAGAACAGATGGATGTGAAGACAACATTTCTTCACGGGGATCTAGAAGAGGAGATCTACATGAAGCAACCTGAAGGCTTTATGGTGAAGGGTAAGAAAAAACTGGTATGCAGGTTGAAGAAGTCTCTGTATGGGTTAAAACAGTCACCAAGGATGTGGTATCAGAAATTTGATACCTATATACGGGGACTTGGCCTCACCAGAAGCAAGGAGGATCACTGTGTTTATTTTAAATTAATTGGTGACCGTGTTATTTATTTGGTCTTGTATGTGGATGATATGTTGTTGATTGAAAATGACAAAGAAATTATCCAAGATTTGAAGACCCAACTGTTCTCCAAATTCGACATGAAGGATCTTGGTGCTGCAAACTATATTTTGGGCATGGAAATTAAGATAGATCGCGGTAGAAGCTCAACCCGCAGGAAGTAAGGCCGAGACTATATTGCAAAAGGTTCAATATGTGATAGCAAACCAAAGGAATGTCTTATTACGTAGGTGTAAAGTCAAGTCACGAATGTTGTCCCAAGACACAAGAAGAAGAGGAGAGCAGTGTCCCGGTGGTTCCATAGTGCAAGTGCAAAGTAGCCCGATGTATGCAATGGTTTGTACTAGACCGTACATTGCACACGCAGTGGGAGTATTGAGCAGGTTTATGTCAAACCCAGGGAAGGAGCATTGGACAGCAGTGAAGCGGGTTTTCAGATATTTACATGGCACTAGTGATTATGGCTTGTGCTACTAGAGAAGACCAGGATTGGAAAGAATGTTGGACATTCGTGGTTTTGTTGATGCAGACTGGGCTGGAGATCTGGACCAAAGAAGATCTACAAGTGGGTATGTGTTTAGCCTATTTGGAGGTGCATTCAGTTGGATGAGTAAAAGACAGTCTGTAGTGGCGCTTTCAACTACAGAGGCAGAATACATAGCAGCCACTCATGCAAGCAAGGAAGCAGTTTGGTTGCAGAGATTGTGTTCAAGTATGGGGTTTGTACAACAAGCTATAAGGATAGACTGTGATAGCCAAAGTGAAATTTTCTTGGCTAAGAACCCTGCTTATCATTCAAAGACAAAGCACATTGATGTTCAATATCACTTTGTTAGAGATATGGTTGAGGCTAAAAGGGTGTTGTCGGTAAAGGTGGACACTTTGAAGAATGTTGCAGATGCATTGACGAAGTCTGTGAGCACTCTGAAGTTCTCTTGGTGTAGAGAAATAATGGGTGTTGAAGAATTGGGCCAATGACTAAGTTTCGTGGCCCTCGGGAAAGAAAACAATAAGTGATAGAATGTTGCAGTGTAAGTTATATTCTTTCCACGACTACACGCGTGGGGGGGGTAAGAGAGGCGATAGCCCCCGCGCCGGGCGCAACGGGGCCGCGGTGGGGCGGTAGCCCTCCACGGTGGTCCGGGAGGCGGGAAGACTCCTGCCGAAAATTTTTTGTCCTTAATTTCCGGTGGGTAGTCCGCGTCCATGGTTTTGTGCATGGTTTTGCACATGGCTCGGGGGAACGATGGTTTTCGCCCCCATTTGAGGTAGATCCCAAGCCAAGGGAACTACGATTATGTTCTAACTGTGGTTAATGGATCGGGGGTTTATGTATGGGCCTAAGATGTATATATATGTGTTGTACAAAAGGAATATAATGAAAAATCAAGTTGGTCGTCCGATTTGGGAACTATCCAGGGAAAATCTCTGTGTTTATCTGTTTTATGTTTTATGCTCTTGCTATTGTTTATTTTCTGTTATAAGATTCGTGTGTAGATAATTTCTGTTCAGGGTTAAAACCTACACCAACCACACTTTTAAAATCATAACATATGATATGTACCCACGTGGGGGTGGCGAACTGCCACCCTTATATATATATATATATATATATATATATATATAACCAACATATATTTTCCACATTGTTGAATTTAAGGGTAACTAGTCAAATTAATCGTCCAACAGATTCCCCCATTCTTAGGAGCCAGCTTTCATGCCCCGGTGTCGGTCAAATTGTAGGACCCTTAAGCCTGGCCAACTACCCTCTTCGACAACAACTTTGACCAACTCTAACTTCTTCATACAAACTCGGATTGGAGTGTCATTTGCACTGTTGGAATCAGGGCGACGAGTAATTTGATCTAGTCCTGGTCTTACTAACATCTGGCCGCTTTGATTTTTGAGCTATTTCTAATGCCACTTATACTTTGAGATCCTCCTAGATCAAATACCATAAGGGGAAAGATATTAGGGATTCCAACGGGGTAGAGGAAATGAAGGCTACTCTCCTTCATTCTCAATAATTATCTGTACTACATTTTAGCCACAGCGCCAAGGCTTTTTATATAACAGTATTTCCACACTAGGCCTACATATCACAAAGGGAGTCCTATGATATAAGAATCCCTTAGTACTTCCCATTTCCCAATGCTTATTATGCATATATCCAACAATATTTCTCAAGCCCTATAGCTCAAGCTAAAAGCTTCGACATTGGCTTCCCTAAACAATCAAGTAAACCATGACTCCACATAGGTTATCACGTCTCAAAAGGATTTTCTCTCATCTTCTATTCAAATGTACAATCATACAATCCACATTTGGTTGTAGTTAATTCCACAATTTACTCAGGTTCACACACACATCTCTTTGCAAGTCACATACCACATAGACTCTCTATTAATTCTTCTCTCTTAGCAACTACTATTCCCTTCTTACTAATTATAGAGTCTCCTCTTGGTTGCATGGTCAATTATGAGGGCTCCAAATGGGTATATCTCCAAACATTTGGAGCATTCTTTTACCTCTTCAAATGGGTAAAAATTTCCTTGAATGATATATTGTTGATGAGTAACCTAAGGTTTCTACATTGTTTTATTGGGATAGATATCACTTAATCTAATTCTTGGATCACCATGGCTCGATGAAAATATGTTTCACAAGTACTCTATTTCCTATGGTTAATTGCAAGCATGTTGTGACTCCATTTCTTTCTAGTGTCAACTCAAGGTTTCTTGGTTGCCTTTGGTTGATAACACTAGATATAGAGACACAGTGGAGGATATTATTGATGACCTAATGTATCTCTTATGTTATTGGAATCATTTCCATATTTATGTAAGTACCCCACAAGTTGCATTATGAGGCCAAGAAAATTGTATTCAGGGAACACACACTATGTTCGAAATTTATTATGTTGCATGGTGCAACATTGGTTTAGTGGAGTATACATATTTAAAATGGGTAGGGGATGCTACAGATGGAAAATTCTCTTCAAACTACCTCTTCTCCCTTGGTCTTAGTTCGATTTGTTCATTAAGTAACACGCATTCCTCTATTACCACAAAGGTAGAGTATTGAGGAGTTATCAATGTTACCACTTAAGCCATATGGATTTAACACATTCTTGTAGATTTTGGTATCCAATATTGCCAATCATCTATCATTTTTTGTGACAATTAGAGTACCATTCAAATCTCACAAGATCCAATTCACCAACACTGGACCAAGCACATTGAGTGTAATATGCACTTCATTTGGGAGCTTAATCATAGAAGCATTATTGAATTGAGATATTGCCCAACAACATAGCATATTTCCATTTTTTCACGAAACCCTTAACAAAAGTCAACTTCATCTATTTACAAGCTTTGTTGGGGGTATGGACAAGTTCTACTATGGAATGTGTTAACATTTTTCTATTTTATATTTTCTTTTGGATTTTTCTCTCTCACATACTTCTAAAGGGATCATTTTGTACATGGATACCTAATTTTGTCATATTTGTTGGGACCCATCTCTTCATTTCTATCATCACATACTCACCTATGTTGTGCTTATTGGGATGCTTATAAAATTTCCTACACATAGACAATTAATCTTTCTTGACCATTTTTATTTCCTCAATTTAAAAATACATTCATGGCATGCACATGCATGGATTTCTTTCTCTAATCTCTTTTTTCCAAATATTTGTATTTATATTGCTTAGAGCAAAATTGTTTGACAAGTTAATTAGTTAATGAGCATAATGAACATGGAGATACTAGTAATGTGGTTTAATTTCTTCAATGTGAGTTATTTTCTTTAGACTTTTGATCTTAAGTGTTTCTATGACCATTACATGTCACATCCACAACTAAATACAATAACATAATAATAATTTGATTTTTTAGTAAAACATCACATTTATTACAATATTACTATAAAAAAATATCAAATATACAGTATTCTTATTATGCTAAGAAGCACTTTACATAATGTAATGTAAAAACTATGTATGTTTAAACTTTTTAAATATCTATTTAAATTGTTGAATTTACATAAAATATAGTTTATTTTTACTAATAAAATTCCCAATAGTTTTTTAGATAGAAAAAAAAATCATCTTACCATATCAATTAAAATAACCATATTTGAATTTAATTAATAAGCACATAAAACACAATCATATTACAATATAACAAGAATTTTAACCACGAATATTCACTCTCACTTTACCCTGAATACTATTAACTTTTAAATAGCCTTTGTTACAGTGGGTTATCAATACCACTTTCTCAAAAACCAAAACTCCTTTCACAATCAAAATATTTTAGAAATATTTTATTTTAATTTATTTTTATAAATGTTTGTTTATAAACATGTACATCTCCTCAATTAAAACTTAATAAAAGGTTAAAGGTAATATAGAGCTTAATATGGGAGAGACATAAATGAATATAATTTTTTAGATAAAAGAAAATCTAATAGACATATCATATCAAAATATATAACATATAAATAGTAGTTATAAATTAAGATGCATGTTCAGCTGAAGGCTTTCTATTTGAGGATCTGTTGATTTTATTTTTAAATTGACATCCAAAATTGATTCTCAAGAGAAAATGCTCAACATATTATTTATCAACAACTATAGTGTGTTAGAGAGTTTGTTAGGTTACATGCATTTTAATAGATTTAAAAAATTAGATTTTGATTTGCCCCGCCCACAAATTTCCTAACAATTTGAGATTAGTCTAATTCTAATAAGTTTTTCCATGATAAGTGCCTCATTATTATTTATAACATTCACTTATATATCAGCAAATTTTATTTAGCAAAATGGTCCACTTTACAATAAGATGTGTAATTCCTTTCTTTTCTCAATTTAAAGTTGACCCATAACCTTTTTATATATGATTATTCAGGTAAATGTGTGCACTGGTAAGACATTCTTCATGTTGCAATAGTTTTTTTGTTGTAATACTTTCTTTTGTTATATTTATGAAGCTTTCAGTTATACCAACCACATTAATATTTTTAGTGTGGTTGTACTAGTTTTAGAAAAATTGGCTGATATCTTGGTTGTAAAGGATAGAAACTCTTCAACGCTTTTGTTTTTTATCAGGACCTAAGATTCTTAAAGGTTAAGTAAAATCAAAGTTAATAGAATATTTGTGTTGCAATAGTTAATAATAGTATTTTTGTTGCAATCATTTTTTTTTGTTATAAATTTATCAATGGTAGATACAAATGAAGTCTTTAACTATATCAACCATATTAATATTTTTAATGTGGTTTTACTAGTACCACATAAATGGAAATAATGATCCTATAACCATATTTAAATTTAATCAATAAGCTTATAAAAACTTAATTGAACATTCAAGTTGACAACCTTTAGTTTTTGCTATGGTATTATTCTCTAATATAGCTTATTTAAAGGTATAAAATTTCAATGAATATATACATCTATATTTTAAAGAAAATTTTATAAAATTATTTTAAATATAAAATAGAGAGCAATTTAAGATGATTTGATGTAATAGTTAAATCAACCTAGGTCCATCTTAATTTGGGATCTATCAAGCCAAGAGAACTCTTTTGAGGTCAAAACTTTGTAGAGAGATTTCTTGAAGTGCAAACCTCTTTAGAGTGAAAAGAGATTGTGTGACCTCTTAAAATGAAACACATACTCTTAACCACTAAACCCGCTCAATTATTTAAAGCTAACATATATATTAATATAAATATTAACTGTTTAATAATATATTACTATATTAAATTAAAATATTTATTATATTATTATTAATTTTTAAAATATTGTATTTCAATTTCAAATGAAGCATAAAGTAATATGCATCTCATCTCCTTTAAGACTAGTTCAATATATAAAAAACACAATTCCACAAAATAATTTGTAGAGTAAAAATAATATAAACATTATAAATTTTAAATCTGATTCATTTATAATGATACAATATATTAAAGGAAAAATCTCAGTAACGTTTTGGTTAAACATTGATAAAGTCGGTTATTATAGCACTCATCACAAGTTCAATTGCAATAATGTATCTGAACATGTTGATGAAAATAAAATAATAAAAATTAAAATAAAAATAAAAAAATCACCAAACTTCAAAAAAATACTACCCAACTTCTAAAAAAAAAATATAATGAAGGAAAAATAAATAATAATTGCCCATAAATATCCACAATTACACTTAATCCACCCTTTAGCATTTAAAAATAAATTAACAAACACATCCAGTTTTCACATAACAACAAAATATACTCAGTACTTCATCTCTGTTTTCCCAGATCTCTAAGCACGGTGGGGGCCATGTCCATATCTTCCGTACTTCAATTATATTTTGTCTCCTTTCCCAGCAAAGTTGAATCCCACCTCCCTGTATTTCAGGATAAACCAAAAAGCTGTAGCGCTGCCCATGTAATTAGAACTTTCACACTGAAATCTGTATTGTTTAATTACAGTATAAATTCCAAAGAGATGCACAGGAAAAACCGACCAAGGCCTCCATGGTTGGAGCTCCATCATATCACACCAAAAAAACATAATAATCACTGTTAAAAACTAAGCCTACAAAAATGCGCTAGGTGACACAGATCAAATTTGGTTCTGTATGGAAAAAACAACTAGCAAATCCCAAACAGGTTTGTTTATCCCAACAAGAATAAGATAAAAGAGATGCTCAATGCCATTGTCATGGTGATCAAGAAATGAATATCTTCCATAAAACCTACAGATACAAACAGCAGGACCCAGATTGTATGAAGGTACAGATAAATTAGGAATATGCACATGAATGTATTTTAGTTTTCTACTGTGTTGGGGAAACAGAGATATTAGAAATAGTAACAGAGCATATGTATATGTGTACCTTTGGATGTGTCTATCTCAGACTGAGGAGGTGCCTGCTAAGACTGGGGAGCTGCCGTTCTGCCTCCATTCAACCGAAACTGCGAACAGTCTGCACCGATCGAACCTGCAAAAAAGGGGGGAAGTAGGCATGGGATTCGAACAAGGGACCTTTGAAATATGAAGACAAAGAAAAGTATAGAGGGGAGATTTTTACAAGGTTTGAGGCAGGGGCTTGCTGTCATATTGAAAATATTTTGATAGCCTTCATTGCAGTGACACCTATAGCCGAACTCAGATTCGGCGACACAGGAGCCCTTTCCGCACAAGGAAATCCCGAATTGGCATGTTGCAAAGGGATTCGATTAAGCAGGACGGAATGATTTAATGGCGCGAAGAGAAATTAGCGGTGGAACTTACGGTTCAAATGGCCGAAAGAAAAATTGCTTGATGGAGGATAGACCGGCGAGGGAGCTGAGGAAGGGGCTTTACCGCCACAGTCCGCTTTAAATTTACCTGCAAATAAGTAGAGAGCACATTATTCAATAAATCCCCACTGCCCATTGCAGCATCCATTGATTAAACTATCATGCTTATAGTTGGGTATAACGCAGGGAAGGAACGAGAGCGTAACCGGGAAGTCATTTGAGGGCTGCTGCCATCCTGGGTCGCATTCGTACCCAGGAACGAAACCGAGATACTTATCTGAAGAAGACTCGTTGCAGGTACCCTTCCAACAATTGATTTCTCAGCGAACACGTTGAGGGAAGAACGCGGAATCAAGATGGAGGTTGCATTAAGCAGAGGAGGCTCTGAGTAGTGTAGGCTTTGAGTAGCGTAGCCTCCAGGGCAATGTGGCCTTTGGAGTAGGAACGCTCTGGCTGTAGGAAACTGACGGATATAGTTTCCATGGAGCGATGTTTACTCTCATCCATGGAGAGGACTCTTGGACAGGCGTTCGACCTTTGATTTTTAGGATCATTCCCATCTGAGTGGCGCTCATGAACCATATAGCTGGAACCCTTTGAGGACAATTTGTTGTTGCTTTTGGTGGCTATTGCTGAATCATAAAGCTGGAACCCAATGTGGACAATTGTTGTGGCTTTTGGTGGCTATTGCTGAATCTTATAGCTGGAACCCAACGAGGACAGTTGTTTGCTGCTATTGGTGGCTATTGTTGAATCATAATGCTGGAACCCAATGTGGACAATTTGTTGTGGCTTTTGGTGGCTATTGTTGGATCATGAGTGCTGTTGTTTCTATCGTTAGCATACATGGTGAGGTGCAGTGATGGCGCAGGGAGGAGCTGCGTAGGGAGGAGCTGGGTGTAGGCAGAGGTGACGTGAGGTGCGTAAGTTGAGCGGCATTGAGTGCTGGTGCCACGGGGGTTGGGGAGGAGGTAGTGCGTAGGAAGCCCAAAACAGTCTCAAATCTACACGTGCATCTTGCAAAGATGCAGAAGGTCAACCGTTAATTCAAGCTGCTGCCATGAGGTGTGGGGGCATGGGGTTTCATAGCCAGAAGGTGTGGGGGCATGGGGTTTCCCTCTGTCATTGGCGTGGACGATTTGGATAGATGGGTTTCTGGTTATGTTTTGCTCAGGAGGACATCCGACCAACATGAGGTTTCGAGGAGCTTGCAGACTTGAGGTGATCTTGATGCAGTTGTTTCGTGAGTGATGGATGTACCCTTCCAGGGAAGTCACTGGTTTTGCTGTTGAAACCAGTCTTTCCTGTTAATATTTTCATCGAGCGGACGTATTGGATTTGGATTGTTCGTGCTTTTGAACAAGCCGCTTTGCTTTTTTGAGAATTACTTGTTCTTACAGCGTGGAGTGTTTTGTTGTTGATCTCATCGAGTGTTTCTGTATGTGAATCCTGTATGATATTGTTTTACGATTTCATTGGGTATTCACTAGATGGGATTATTGCTTTGTTCTTGCATGATCATCCAATATTTATGGTTTTGATATTCCGGGATTGGCATTTCTTTGGTTAAGTGTTGGGTTCCTTTTGCTGGTGAATCCCATTGGGGGCGCTTGGCATGTTGACCATTTTTCCGGATATTTTATGTGTTTTCAAAGGGTGACTGATACAGAACAATATTCGTCGCAGGAATCTCCGAAGGTGTCGGTTTTTTTGTCTGAATTGGTGGTATAATATTTGGATTAGTTGGGATGATTCACTCATTATATCACAATCTTGTAAGAGTTTCGGGATCCATCTTTGCAGGAGATGGTGGACATTCCCAAGATGCCATTGCTGTTGCTGCTGCCAATTCTGAAGGCTTCCTAGTTTTTTCCGATTGGTCTATCGATTTTTTCCGGTTATTTTTGAATTGTTTTCCACGGCATTGGCACATCATGGTTAGCAGCTCAATACAGTCTGACATTGGCAGCGGTATAGATTTATTGGCCCAATTCCGGAAGGTGGACACATTTATTGGTTTCATCGTTTATAGTTGCCCTATTTATGATTCGTGGTGGATGACTGATCGCAAATCTCTCTGGATTCAATTACTCTCATTTGATGGACATTTTTCATCACTCTTTCGTCCTTTTTTAGGGTCCGCATCTTAATTGGAATCTGATCTAGGTGCCTCTATTAATGATCTGTAGCAAGTATCCATTAGACGCTCCTTATCCGGAGATCTTCCATATCCATCTAGTAATTTTCCCCACTTCAATTTTTGGTAGAATTTGGGATTCGGGTGATATTTCCAGGATTATCTGTACTTGCTTTGGGTTTATGGATTTTCGTTATTTGAGCATTGTGAGGTACTATAGGATGGTCTAGTCATTACATTATATAGCATCCAAACTGTCGTTGAACCTACCTGTTCCATATTATTAATCTTCTGCACTTGTCTGACATCCTGTGTCAGATCTCTGGATCTACAACCAGACTGCAATTATTTCCTATTCCGATGTTCCTTGTATCTACGATGGATCCTGGAATTAAACAGTTTTCTGATAATTCAATTTTTGATGCATCAGGTATAAGCAAGGACCCGGAAGTTGATGAGCTCATTATTCGACAGGATATCTCAAATCCATCCGATCCTGGAACTGATGGGCATGCCGGTCATGGTAGGAAGAAGAAGGGTGGCGGGCGTAAGAAATTGTACGCAGTGTATAAACATAACATGGATATTAAGGAAGTATTTTTGGATGTGGAGGATCTTAGTGGCCGGGATCAATAAAGGGTCTTCTGGCAGATTTTGAGAATATGCAGGATTCACATTACTGGGAAGGCATTTTGATTCAGGAATACACTATTCTCTGTTTTTGTTTTTTTTGGTCCCCTTCTGATTATCTCCCTGCTTAGACTAATCTTTTTTGATCCACAAATCAATTTTTTATGGACGTGTATATTGAAGCATATCGGCTGATCTCCCGTCTTTAAACCTATCAAGCGAGCCAGCATATAGTCCAACAAGCGAGCCTGCAAAACAATGACATTCAGCGCCAAATTTTGGATTGCACAGTACCAAATGTGCATGATTCTATTGTAGAAATTTTTTGAATAATGATTAATTATCCACTGAGACTATCCTGATCGCATACAATTCGAATTTATATGCAACACATAATCTCTTCCACTCAGATCATCAAACATGCGGAAATAAAACAAGCGATAACACATCAAATCATCATACACATTAACACAGTATGTATGGGGAAAGCTTATAGCCGAAAACCCCGCAGCTATTGTGTATATTATAATGGAGAAATCATGTAACAAACTCAGTACAATACTCCTCACAAGTACTCAGTACTTTCTCATAAAGTTACACACAAACTAGCTTGGTTTTGAACAGGTTACTGGTTCAAAACTCACCACTAATTGCCTTGCCTCTATTACGCAATCATGGCCTGTCTATATAGAGATCGAGGTTTTAATCTCCTTGGCTTGATAGCGCAATCATCATGGGAAATTCCTCCAAGTGTGGTGCAAATCTCATGCACAACTGATGTCGCCACTGATAGCTAACTCCACCCTTTCATCTACCTCTTTCACCGGTCTCCACTGAACTGATCATGCACTGTAGTGAACTGATGTGTTCTTGAGTTGAATAATGAGTTACTAATTAATGAATTAAATAATATTTAATTCACTCCACTCATAACTAATTGATTAGCTAGTTTAACTAATCTCAACTAGTTCAACTAAAATAAACAGAACACAACTCCACTATCTGTCTCATTAACTCCTCCAAACTTCTGCCACTGAAGTCCAACTGAAGTCAACCATGCATGGTGCCATCAAACCCTTGGGAATAGCGTAATTCCTCTGTCAGATGCATGAGCCACTTCTGTAGCTCGAACTGAAGTGCTCCAAGAGAGTAAACTGCTGTTTATAGTCCAAATATTATTAAGGGTAAATAATATTTGACTTCCCTATTTTTAGGATAGGCAGTCTAAAAATAGACTTCAACCTATAGGTCACAAAAATAGAGTCCCATCTATTTTTACCAACATGACCAATGCTCCAAGAATCTCATACTGGAATCCCCGGACCATGCTCCATATGTCTAAAAAATAGACATAGTCTAAAAATAGACTTTGCACCAGAATTTGCCTGCGGGCCCACTTAGTGAAGGCAACTTCATTTCACTAAGCTCCATCATCTTGCTGCATTTTCAACATCTATATTCATGCGAGCAGGATTTTTTAAACTATTTATGTCATCTATAGACAGACTATATCCCTTATCAAGCGAGCCGGATTTACACATATCAAGCGAGCCGGATATTATGATCAAGCGAGCCTGTTACTTAGTTACAAGCATGCCTGCTCATCGAATTACCTCTTTTCATATCAACCGGAAGCTCCTTAGATCATTTTGTTGCGTTATCTATTCATCCGTTATTGATTTACTTAAATTAAACAAACACAACACAACTCAGAAAAAACATGATTGCAATCACGTTTTTAATGTATTTCTCATTTTTTGTGTAGTAGGATCCATCGAAAGTATGCAACATGGGTACTCCTTGGATGAGGAATTAAATTTTGCAGCCATCAAGTACTCCCACTCGAAATTTGAGTAAAAACATTGGGAGATAAGTTGAAAATAGGAGTTGAAAAAGTAGTTTTTTCTTTTTTTCCTTCTAAAATTTGATGATGTAATCAAATCTTATTTTGTTATTTCCAATATTATTTTATAATTTCCTTAGGAGGCCCATTTTAGACCTCAAAATTACCTTAATGATATTCCCAAATCAAATTGAAAATAGGGGAATCAATCCATGAATTTCAAAACATATACTAGCTTTACTTCCCATTCAAAGAACTATAACTAACTCAAATAGGGCAAAAGAATTTCCTAGAAAGCATTGGAAATATAGAAGCCTTCTCTAGCCTAAGAAGGCATCCCAAACACTGCCCTCAACCTGGAAAAATTACAAAAGAAAGACATAACATGGTCAATCGCCAAATCTATATCATCCCATAGGATGAGACTCTGCTCACTTCTTTGGGGCTATAACCTCACACTAACACTCCATCTCTTACAATAGAGAGTTCAAAATTCTAGCTTATCTCCAAGGAAATAGATTCCCATCAACATAGAAGAACCTTCAATTATTATTTCACTAAATAGTATAGTTGTTTCATCCCATAGATGGATCGGTGAGGTCCTTTCACATAATATACTGCTTTGAATAACCTCATAGATCAATTCAACTTTTACATTCTACTTCATGAAAATAGACCTCTCACATTAACCATAGGAAAAACAGATTTCAAAGAATACTTCTATGTAAAGAACTCATGCATAAAGAAAATAATAACTAGTAATCCAATACATTTACACATTCTTTAGCTCATCATTGCAAGATTTTCTCAATAAACCAACTCAATAAATTTCATGAAAAATCTAAATAATATTTTCACTTCATTAAAAGATAAATAGTTACACTTATCTAAGTTACTTAAACTCTACGAGAAACTAAAGAAGGGAGATCCACTCTAATTCAACCATAGGTTCAAATGCACCAAAATTTTCCTATATTTCACTACCCCCAAGCTATATCCAATGTTGATCTAAGATATTTTTCTTACATATGCATAAATAATTACATGTGGCATAGCATGTTAACCAGGAAAAATAAAAGCACATAAAACGAAGAGAAAACAACATATCAAGCATGAAAACACTACACAATGAATTGATTACAAAGTTTGTCAAATTTGGACTACGTCTCTGGGCCTTGCTCAACAGTGGGGAGGACATCTTTCATTAAGTGGCATTAAAGAGAAAAATTACAAGTGAAATTTACATAAAGACCATGATACCTCCAAGTTGGAAGGTGGTCGAAAATTGGAGAATCCAGTTGTTGAAACTGACTTCACCACTCACTTCTTCGTGAAAATAAGTGCAAAAATGACTATCCACACATTCAATTCTAACAAATGGCCTTTATGCACCTCTCAGATATTTTTTTTGATACCCCAAGGTTCCTTGTGCAAGGTTCCAGCCTCCTTTCGGGCTTAGGGTTTCGCATCTACTCCTTGATTTGCTGGCATGTTGTTGCTCCTCTCCCATGCAAATGAAATATCAAGGCCTTAAGTAATCGAACCTTGGCAGAGCCACCAAGGACTGATCTTGTGGCTCATTGGTGGTGGAGTTCGCTAGATGGGTGAATGTTGGGGTTCAAATCCCCCGCCTCCCAAAATTGGTTGATTGTTTTGTTTATATGGAAAATGGTTATTTGTACATAGTTCCACCATTGGTTTGGTTAACATATATAGTGACAGGTGGTTAGTGTAGCTCCAAAAGGTTCCACCACTTTGGATTATCTATAGAGTTGGTTCCACCACTCTGGTTTATCTATGGAGTCTGTTGCAAGGGGGTTGGGTGGGTCCACTGAGGGTGGCCCGCCAACCCCAACCACACTTTTAAAATTATAACATATGATATGTATCCATGCGAGGGTGGTGGGTATCGCAGCCCACTACCCCTATAATTTATATTTTTTAATTTTTTTAATAAATAACACATTTTTTCAATTTTTTCAAATTTAAGGGTACCTAGATAAATTAATCATCCAACAAATTCTACTGCTCTCGGAAGCTAGGTTTCATGCCCTGGTTTCGGTGAAATTTTAGGACTCTTAAACTTGACCCCTTGCCCTCTATGACCACAACTTTGACCAACTCTAACTTCTTCATACAAACTCGAATTGGAGTGTTGTTCACACCATTGGAATCGGGGTAACGAGCACTTCAATATGGTCCTGGTCTTGTTGACATCTGACCACATTGATTTTCGAGCTATTTCTAATGCCATTTGTACTTTGAGATCCTTTTAGATCATTCCTCCCCACTGAGAAGATTTTGTTCCTCCAAAATCATGACCACATCCCGCACAATGTCTGTGTCCTCGCCAAAGTACACTTCCAATCATTTGTATTGCACACAAATCTGGTGCATTCCTTGTAATTAAACAAAGCATGACTCAAACACCCCATACTTGCCGAGAGTTTATAACACACACTCTCTGGTCAAGTTTTACATAGTAGAAACCAATAGCCTAGCTACTCATAAAAGGCCAAAAAAACATCATCGCTACTTTATTAAGTGATGGAAAACACATCATCACTTTTACATTTATTCACGACACATGATTTACAATTGTGGCCATGACAAAATACTATATATAAAAACCATCTTTTATTGAATAAAGAAGACCACCATGGATGTGGTGGATTCATTCGTTGAATATTTTCACCTGCTGGCTTTTTTATCGACGCTTTCTAGGCATGGAGCACTTGACACGCAGCTCTCTAGTGTCCAACCTTGTTGCAGTGACTACAATGATTCTTTATCCTCCAAAATTTTTGGTTCGCCTTGGAAATATTTCCCCTAGTGTGCCTCTAATAGGTGTTCATGGGACCCTCGCTATTGCTGGAATGCGATGAAGTGATCTCATAATCTGTCGTTGGTTTGCCACTAATTGTTTTGGAGCATTCCCCAACTTCCTTCCTCACATACCCAAGTCCTGCATAATGGGGAAATTCCTCTACTTTGATGGGGTTCCCGATGCCTTGACCACTACTGCGAAGGCCCTTTCCTTGATACCCCATTTTATGCAACAGTTTTGATCCAATCCCTATAGTATGTTTCTCAAAAGCATCGAAATCATCATCATGAAAAGTACATGTCAAAGAATCACTTTTTACCTCATGTTGATTATGCCGACTCTTCTCCAGGGACTCCTCCTTGGATTTTAGCTGATGTTGCAACCTTTGTTTCTCATTCTCTGCTTCTTGCAGGAGTCTCCTTAGTTCATCATTCTCTGCCTAAATGTTGTGGTTGATTTCTTCAAGTTCTTAGAGCCATGCCGCATTTGGTTCCCTCTTCATTTTTGGTGCAACATTTTCTAAAATTTTTGTTTCATCACCCGAATCGAAACCCAAGTCAATGGTCCATCTGCTGCGATCCCAAAATATGTAATCTTCATTTCGTTACCTGAAAATGGCCCTAGGTAAATTGGTCCATTTCCTGCAATTCTTGTAGTTGTGACCCTTTCATCCTCATCTCATTCAAACCCTTGGTCTTGTTGTACGATCACAACTCTCTTTCACTTCTCTCTTTTGTAATTCCTCTTAGGCCTCAATTCTGGGTGCAATTTCTAGCAATTCTCTTCATCATGCCCTTCTTTATCACAATGAGTACATGAGGGATTTTCTCATCTTCTCTTATTTGTTGTTTCTCTTTTAGGGTGGTCATATTGTTCATGTGTCCCCCTACTTTCATTATGCATGGCCTTCACATTGGCCGCATCAATAGTATTAGGCTCAAACAATAACAATGAATGTATTATGTAACTATGTAAAGAGCCAATATACTTAGTTACAATCTCAGGTGAATCTAATGGAATGCCAAAATTCAATGCTTGTTTTCTAAATTCTTTAGTGAATCTTTGCACATTTTGACCTTTACCTTCCTTTAAATATTTCCATTCCATTAATGCCTTTTGTTTATAACCCAAAGGGTAAAATTGATCTTTTAATGTAGAAACAAATTCGGACGAAGAAGAAAGAAGGTTACCCAATTTTTTTTTCCTTTCTGAAACTTTCTCTCCCACCAAACGAGAGCGGTGCCACTCATCTGAAGAGTTGCTAACTGGATTTTTGCATCATCTTCCTCGATTTGTTGAATCCGGTAATAAACTTCGATCTCTCTAATCCAATTGATAATTTTTTATGCATTACCTTCTTTATTATACATGGGAAAATCAAATTTTTACCTCTAGCTTAAAGAATGGTTTCTTAGATGTATTTCTTTTATTTCTATGAGAATTATGAGAAGAAGAGGAAGAACTTTCACTGGTGGAAGGAGAGGGAGGAGGCTCTTCTCCTCCAACTCCAAGGTTTACTGATGTATGATCATCTAGCTTGTTCATCTCTGGTCTCACTGTCTTCTCATACTCCAAACAACTTGTCGACTTTCTCTGTCATGTTGTAGAAAACCTTGCAGTAGTTTCACTCTTCTTCCCAATGACCTTCGTCATCTTCCATGTTCTATCTTCATGGTGCACACTCCACTTCAAGATCAAAGGACATAATATTTCCCTCGCCTCTTTGGAGCATGTTCCTGGTTAACATATAATCATGCAATTCACATCGAAAAATACATACTCTAATACCACTTGATCCAATATATTTTGCTTACTGATGCATAAATAATTACGTGTGACTGAGCATGTTAACCATGAAAACTAAAAGCACATAAAACGAAGAGAAAATAACATCAAGCATGAAAACACAACACAAGGAATTGATTACGGAGTTTTTCCAATTTGGACTATGTCTCTGGTGCCTACTCAACAGTGGGGAGGCCTTCTTTCATTAATTGGCATTAAAGAGAAAAAATACAAGTGAAATTTACATAAAGACCCTTAGATCTCCAAGCTGGAAGGTGGCTAAAAAATGGAGATTCCAACTGTTGAAACTAACATCACCACTGAGTTCCTCGCGAAAAATTGTGCAAAAATGACTATCCACACGTACAATTCTAACAAATGGCCTTTTTGCACCTCTCGAAATGTTTTTTGATACCCCATTTTCCTTGGGCAAGGTTTCGGCCTCCTGTCGGGATCAGGGTTCCACCTCCACTCCTTGATTTGCTATACCATTGTCGCTCCTCTCCCGTGCAAATGAAATATTAAGGCCTTAAGTAATTGAACCTCGACGGAGCCACCAAGGACCAAGCCTGTGGCTCATTGGTGGTAGAGTTTGCTAGATGGGAAGAGGTTGGGGTTCGGATCCCGCACCTCCCAAAATTGGTTGATTGTTTTGTTTATATGGCAAATGGTTGTTGGCGCAGATTTCCACCATTGGTTCGGTTAACATATATAGTGACATGTGGTTAGCACGGTTCTGGAAGGTGCCACTGCTTTGGTTTATCTATGGAGTTTGTTCCATCGCTTTGTTTTATATATGCAATTGATTCCATCGGGGTTGGGCAGGTCTACCATGGGTGGCTTGCCAACCCCAACCACACTTTTAAAATCATAACATATGATATGTACCCACGCGGGGGTGGAGAACTGCCACCCCTATATATATAACCAACACATATTTTCAACATTGCCGAATTTAAGGGTAACTAGTCAAATTAATCGTCCAACAAATTCCCCCGTTCTCAGGAGCCAACTTTCATGCCCCAGTGTCGGTCAAATTGTAGGACTCTTAAACCTAGCCCACTACCCTCTTCGACAACAACTTTGACCAACTCTAACTTCTTCATACAAACTCGGATTGGAGTGTCATTTGCACTGTTGGAATCAGGGTGACGAGCAGTTTGATCTGACCCTAGTCTTACTAACATCTGACCACTTTGATTTTTGAGCTATTTCTAATGCCACTTATACTTTGAGATCCTCCTGGATCAAATACCATAAGGGGAAGATTCACTTAGGTGATATTAGGGATTCCAATGGGATAGAGGAAATGAAGGCTACTCTCCTTCATTCTCAATAATTATATGTACTACATTTTAGCCACTGGGCCAAGGCTTTTTATATAATAGTATTTCCACACTAGGCCTACATATCACAAAGGGAGTCCTATGATATAAAAATCCCTTAGTACTTCCCATTTCCAAATGCTTATTATGCATATATCCAACAATATTTCTCAACAATTCCTTTTAGCCCTATAGCTCAAGCTAAAAGCTTCGACATTGACTTCCCTAAACAATCAAGTAAACCATGACTCCACATAGGTTGTCACGTCTCAAATGGATTTTCTCTCATCTTCTATTCAAATATACAATCATACAATCCACATTTGGTTGTAGTTAATTCCACAATTTACTCAGGTTCACACACACATCTCTTTGCAAGTCACATACCACATAAACTCTCTATTAATTCTTCTCTCTTACTAACTACTATTCCCTTCTTACTAATTATGGAGTCTCCTCTTGGTTGCATGGTCAATTATGAGGGCTCCAAATGGGTATATCTCCAAACCTTTGGAGCATTCTTTTACCTCTTCGAATGGGTAAAAATTTCCTTGAATGATAGATTGTTGATGAGTAACCTAAGGTTTCTACATTGTTTTATTGGGATAGATATCACTTAATCTAATTCTTGGATCACCATGGCTCAATGAAAATATGCTTCGCAAGTACTCTATTTCCTATGGTTAATTGCAAGCATGTTGTGACTCCATTTCTTTCTAGTGTCAACTCGAGGTTTCTTGGTTGCCTTTGGTTGATAACACTAGATATAGAGACACAGTGGAGGATATTATTGATGACCTAATGTATCTCTTATGTTATTGGAATCATTTCCATATTTATGTAAGTACCCCACAAGTTGCATTACAAGGAGGCCAAGAAAATTGTATTCAGGGAACACACACTATGTTCGAAATTTATTATGTTTCATGGTGCAACCTTGGTTTAGTGGAGTATACATATTTAAAATGGGTAGGGGATGCTACAGATGGAAAATTCTCTTCAAACTACCTCTTCTCCCTTGGACTTAGTTCAATTTGTTCATTAAGTAACACGCATTCCTCTATTACCACAAAGGTAGAGTATCAAGGAGTTATCAATGCTACCACTTAAGCCATATGGATTTAACATATTCTTGTAGATTTTGGTATCCAATATTGCCAATCATCTATCATTTTTTGTGACAATTAGAGTACCATTCAAATCTCACAAGATCCAATTCACCAACACTGGACCAAGCACATTGAGGGTAATATGCACTTCATTTGGGAGCTTAATCATAGAAGCATTATTGAATTGAGATATTGCCCAACAACATAGCATATTTCCATTTTTTCACGAAACCCTTAACAAAAGTCAACTTCATTTATTTACAAGCTTTGTTGGGGGAATGGACAAGTTCTTCTATGGAATGTGTTAACATTTTTCTCTTTTATATTTTCTTTTGGGTTTTTCTCTCTCACATACTTCTACAGGGATCATTTTGTACATGGATACCTAATTTTCTTATATTTGTTGGGACCCATCTCTTCATTTCTATCATCACATACTCACCTATGTTGTGCTTATTGGGATGCTTATAAAATTTCCTACATATAGACAATTAATCTTTCTTGGCCATTTTTATTTCCTCAATTTAAAAATACATTCATGGCATGCACATGCATGGATTTCTTTCTCTAATCTCTTTTTTTCCAAATATTTGTATTTATATTGCTTAGAGTAAAATTGTTTGACAAGTTAATTAGTTAATAAGCATAATGAACATGGAGATACTAGTAATGTGGTTTCATTTCTTCAATGTGAGTTATTTTCTTTAGACTTTTGATCTTAAGTGTCTCTATGACCATTACATGTCACATCCACAACTAAATACAATAACATAATAATAATTTGATTTTTTTTAAGTAAAACATCACATTTATTACAATATTACTATAAAAAATATCAAATATACAATATTCTTATTATGCTAAGACGCACTTTACATAATGTAATGTAAAAACTATGTATGTTTAAATTTTTTAAATATCTATTTAAATTGTTGAATTTACATTATTATTGTTTATTATTACTAATAAAATTCTGAATAGGTTTTTAGATAGAAAAAAAAAGTCATCTTACCATATAAATTAAAATAACTATATTTTAATAATTAATAAACACATAAAACACAATCATATTACAATATAACAAGATTTTTAACCATGAATATTCTCTCTCACTTTACCCTGAATACTATTAACTTTTAAATAGCCTTTGTTACAGTGGGTTATCAATACCACTTTCTCAAAAACCAAAACTCCTTTCACAATCAAAATATTTTAGAAATATTTTATTTTTATTTATTTTTATAAATGTTTGTTTATAAACATGTACATCTCCTCAATTAAAACTTAATAAAAGGTTAAAGGTAATATAGAGCTTAATATGGGAAAGACATAAATGAATATAATTTTTTTAGATAAAAGAAAATCTAATAGACATATCATATTAAAATATATAACATATAAATAGTAGTTATAAATTAAGATGCATGTTCAGCTGAAGGCTCTCTATTTGAGGATCTGTTGATTTTTTTTTTTTTAAATTGACATCCAAAATTGATTCTCAAGAGAAAATGCTCAACATATTTTTTATCAACAACTATAGTGTGTTAGAGAGTTTGTTAGGTTACATGGCTTTTAATAAATTTTAAAAATTCGATTTTGATTTGCCCCACCCACAAATTTCCTAACAATTTGAGATTATTCTAGTTCTAATAAGTTCTTCCATGATAAGTGCCTCATTATTATTTATAACATTCATTTATATATAAGAAAATTTTATTTAGCAAAATGGTCCACTTTACAATAAGATGTGTAATTCCTTTCTTTTCTCAAGTTAAAGTTGACCCATAACCTTTTTATATATGATTATTCATGTAAATGTGTGCACTGGTAAGACATTCTTCATGTTGCAATAGTTTTTTTGTTGCAATACTTTCTTTTGTTATATTTATGAAGCTTTCAATTATATCAACCACATTAATATTTTTAGTGTGGTTGTACTAGTTGTAAAAAAATTGGCTGATATCTTGGTTGTAAAGGATAGAAACTCTTCAACGCTTTTGTTTTTTATCAGGACCTGAGATTCTTAAAGGTTAAGTAAAATCAAAGTTAATAAAATATTTGTGTTGCAATAGTTAATAATAGTATTTTTGTTACAATCGTTTTTTTTGTTATATATTTATCAATGGTAGATACAAATGAAGCCTTAGCTATATCAACCATATTAATATTTTTAATGTGGTTTTACTAGTACCATATAAATGGAAATAATGATCCTATAACCATATTTAAATTTAATGGATAAGCTTATAAAAACTTAATTGAACACTCAAGTTGACAACCTTTAGTTTTTGCTATGGTATTCTTCTCTAATATAACTTATTTAAAGGTATAAAATTCCAATGAATATATACATCTATATTTTAAAGAAAATTTTATAAAATTATTTTAAATATAAAATAGAGAGCAATTTAAGATAATTTGATGTAATAGTTAAATCAACCTAGGTCCATCTTAATTTGGGATCTATCAAGCCAAGAGAACTCTTTTGAGGTCAAAACTTTCTAGAGAGATTTCTTGAAGTGCAAACCTCTTTAGAGTGAAAAGAGATTTTGTGACCTCTTAAAATGAAACACATACTCTTAACCACTAAACCCACTCAATTCTTTAAAGCTAACATATATATTAATATAAATATTAACCCTTTAATAATATATTACTATATTAACTTAAAATATTTATTATATTATTATTAATTTTTAAAATATTATATTTCAATTTCAATGAAGCATAAAGTAATATGCATCTCATCTCCTTTAAGACTAGTTCAATATATAAAAAACACAATTCCACAAATATGCATCTCATCTCCTTTAAGACTAGTTCAATATATAAAAAACACAATTCCACAAAATAATTTGTATAGTAAAAATAATTTAAATATTATAAATTTTAAAACTAATTCATTTATAACGATACAATATATTAAAGGAAAAATCTCAGTGAGGTTTTGGTTAAACAATGATGAAGTCGGCTGTTATAGCACTCATCACAGGTTCAATTCCCTTAAGATAATGTATTGAACATGTTGATGAAAATGAAATAATAAAAATAAAAATAAAAATCTCCAAACTTCCAAAAAAATACTACGAAACTCCAAAAAAAAAAAAAAAAACAAAACAAAACAAGGAAGGAAAAATAAATAATAATTACCCATAAATATCCACAATTACACTTAATCAACCCTTCAGCATTTAAAAAGAAATTAACAAACACATCCAGATTTCACATAACAACAAAATATACTCAGTACTTCATCTCTGTTTTCCCAGATCTCTAAGCACGGTCTGCACCGATCGAACCTGCAAAAACAGGGGGAAATAGGCATGGGATTCGAACAGGGGACCTTTGAAATATGAAGACAAAGACAAGTATAGAGGGGAGCTGTTTACAGGGTTTGAGGCAGGGGCTTGCTGTCATATTGAAAAGATTTTGATAGCCTTCATTGCAGTGACACCTGTAGCCGAACTCAGATTCGGCGACACAGGAGCCCTCTCCGCACACGGAAATCCCGAATTGGCATGCTGGAAAGGGATTCGATTCAGCAGGACGGAATGATTAAATGGCGCGAAGAGAAATTAGCGGTGGAACTTACACTACAAGAAGAAGGGTCATTTAGCCACACATTAGCACCACAATTTGTGAAGGATTTGAGAAATCTTTACTTTTCAAATAGTGGTGCAAAAGTGGTGATAATGTGGGGATACGCAAGTGGTGCTATGTTGTCTGGTGCAAAAGTGGAGTTAATAAAAAATATTAAATTTGGTGTTAAATGCATATGTGGCATTCCATAGTGTATGGTGCAAACCACCAAAAGCCAATCTGACGTGGATAAGGATGTTGTGATGCAAAGCACCAAAACCAATTTTACAAAAATTAAAAATTTATCATAAAAATATCAAAATTATTATAATAATAATAAATTGTATATGGTGCAAAGCACCATAAAATAAAAAATGGTGCAAAAAAAATAATTTTTTTTTATTATTATAATAAAATTGTATATGGTGCAACGCACCATAAAATATGAATTGGTGCAAAAAAAAAATAGCCTCCTTTATTTAGAAAGGTTATATATTGCATGTGGTGAGTATCCTCGGAAGAGTTTGATTTTATTACCAAAAAAGACATTTTGACCATTTTCTTATGCTTAAATCCAATTACCATAAATATATTTAATTAATATCAAATGTATTAACAAAATTGAAGTATCTCATAGTTACATCCAAAAATTTTAATTCATTGTGTACAATAAGACTATGGTAGTTTTTTTTGTGTTTGGCTACATTATGGCAAATATCAATTACAAGTAATGGAAGAGTCTCTCCATTGAAACATTCACATGATTCCAAGTTGATAGGCATAATAAATTTACATAATATAAGCAGTGTCATTTCAATTCCAAGCATCATAGAATTTTTGTTTGAGTGAAAATTTGAAGGCATGATATTTCAAAATTTTATGTTTTTCTAATCTATCACATATCTTTCTAGTTATGAAAAAATATATTAAATGGATATCTTTCACATTAAATGAATAATTACAAAGTAATAACAATATCTACATATGTTCAAATTTTAAGTATATTATACAACAACCATCTTTCACATTAAATGAATAATTACAAAGTAATAACAATATCTACATAGGTTAAAATTTTAAGTATATTATACAACAACCAAAACGATGAGTATATAAAAAAAGATAATTTAATTAAATAAAATAAAAGTTCTACATATGTTCCAACATTGATTATCAAAAAATCACTTTTCAATTATTAATATAATGAAATGTCTTAGGTCTTGAAATTTGTTTATTATGAGATATGAAAAAAACGGAACTAATAATTCGTTTGAAATCATTTGTATTGCTCCTCCTTAAAAGAAATTGTGTCACTGCCTGCATGGAAAAATTATAAACATAAGTTAGTGAATAAAAATACATAAATGAAATAAACGGAGAAAAACACAAACAATAACTTCAATTGAATTGAAATAAACCATAAAAAGTGTGTGCATTTAATGGTATTTCATAGCTAAAGTATCCTATTGATTTAAAAAATAATTGAAGTGAACTAACCAAACATATGGTAAGGTTGAAGCATGATTCAAAGTTCAGCTTCATCTTCTCTTTCATCATGTTGATCAGTTACCTAAAACACATATAAAATAAAATAAGATCAACACAACTATAAATTGTATTAATTGAAACTTTCATTTGCATATACTTCTTTCATATTATAAAAATTTACCTAGAACAAAAAAATTATAGGTCAAAAAATACCTCATAATCTATAACAGGTTGAAATCCATCTTTAATCTTTTGATGAATGAGAGTAGATACACCATAGCATGAAGCAAAATCTTTGTCATCTTCAGACATTTTAGTATTGAAAACCTGCAACTATATTTTAAATAACAATAAAATAGTTAGAAATTTGATTATATAAAAAATAAATTTTCCTTG